>JAPCYS010001329.1:0-35547 GCA_028641055.1 Alopecurus myosuroides
TGTATAACAAAAGAGAAACAGGGATGACCTTCTACCCAGATGTGTCCTTCTATGGGAGCCGCTCTTGTGAAGTCTAGTTTTCTTGTGATGAACTGTATTTTCTGTTTACTATTCGTTGACATAAGCATACACCTCTCTAAAAAATGTTTTCAATACCTCTGTTTAATAAAATAAAAGCTCTAGCACATGAGTGATCCCTGCTTCCCTCTGTGAAGGGACTTTCTTTTACTTTTATGTTGAGTCTCCAGCTTATAACTTTATGCACAGTTGAGAGAGCATAGTTGCCATTCTGAGCGGGGACAAGGTAGAGCTCCTATCCAAGGACAAGCAAAGCAGCTCCTCCAGAGGGGCTAGCCTCCCTCTGGCTGACCCCAATCAGAGAATGACTCGATGGGGAACTTTGTCGACATGGTGCGCATCCACAAGGCCGTGGGCACCTGTTGGACTGGGCCGCAGCAGTCGGCCCGAGATATCCTAGTATCCATGGGCCCGAAAGTTGACCCAGGGCCCGTGGTGGACACATGTCCAGAGGATACGAGACGACGCGGGGCCAACTACTGCGAGGCCAGTCGTGGGCACGTGGCACTTTGGCATGTGTCCCACGACCTCCCCGAGGCGATGACAATGGCGCTTTGCTTTGTGGTGGGGCCTGGCTTATAAATCTTGAGCGTGGCGCCAGTGGATCTTCCCATTCTTCCCAGCCGCCATTGTCTTCCAGACTCCCCATCCTCCAGATCTTTCGCTTCTTCGAAGAACCTCCCTCTCCATGGCCTGCAAGAAAGGAGCTTCGGCCAAGACGAGAGGCAAGACCGCTGCTGCCGCTAGGCCGTCCTCTTCTCGAGCGAGCTCGGTGTTAGGGGCCTCTCGTATCCATGACAGCCCGACCCTCGAGAAGGCCAGGCTCATGGTGGGAACCGCCATGAACGAGCATGAGGCCACCTTGCCCCAGGCGGGCTTGGCGCAGCAAGGCGCTCTGGCCGCCTCTGCGTACGAGTTCTTCTACCACACCATTTTCGTGGGTTTTTCCCCCCTTCTCCACCTTCTTCACCGCCATTTTAGAGTGGTATTATATCCACGCTCTACACTTCCAACCCAACTCCGTCCTTACCTGGCGATCTTCTCCTTCTAGTGGGAGGCCTTCCTAGGTGTCGGGCCTTCCGTCGCCTTTTTTAGATCCTTCTTCAGCTTCTGGGTAACAGGAAAGGTCCGATGTGCCAGTTGTGTCTCCTTCCGTGTGGGCTTGGGTAGAGGAGCCTTGTTCCCCCATCTGAACTTCACAAAGAAAGTGGATGATATTGCTCAGTGTTGGGTATATTTGGACGTGCGCATCACCAGCGAGCTCTTCAAGGTTCCCACTACCCTACCCAAAAGGCACGCCAGCTGGGTTAGGAAGTTCTTGACGGCCAGGCCATGGCGCCCCTAGTGCAGAGAATGGAGGAGCAGCGCGAGCGCAGACTTGTGGCCTCCATGGTCATCCGCGAGTTTGTCCACAAGCGCCCGACGCCTCTCCAGAAGCACGAGCGCCTTATTTGCTACTGTGACAACACTGAGGACCAGATGAGGCTCAGCGGTACCCTGCTCGAGGGCAAGGAGCTGGAGGGAGTGATGAGGACTCTCCTCACCAATGATTCTCCTCTAACTTTTCCTTATTCCGTCGTTCCTCTATACAACCTCGACGAGACGGCTCGCGACGCTGTAGTCGATGCAATACCGCGCTTGGATCAGTGGGGCCTCTTTCCGGAGGTGGAGAAGTCCAGGGAGGACAATCCCTTCATCTTGCGCCCCCTAGAGGAAAGTAAGGTGGACTCTGCAGGGACGGAGGACTCCGCTCCTACTGACGAGGCGCCGGGCGTGTGTTGAGGAAGCGCCCCCTCAAAGAGGTCTCGTCCAGAGAGGGTCAAGATGGGGAAGGCGAGTCGTCCAAGGACTCGAGCGCCTCTCCCTCTCCCTCCGCATGCTTACACGCCGGTGATACTCGTGACGAGGTCATAAACGTGCCCCGCGAGGAGGAGAGGCCTTGCCCCGTGGTGGTTGGTGTAGACGCGGGCGCTCCTGAGGCGAGTGCTCCTGCCAGGATGCGCATGCCCATGCGCAGTAAGTTTGCCTGAGACAGACCCTTCTGCCTCTGTCACTTTTTGTTACTGATCTTCTTTCGTGATGTAGGTCCTCTCCAAAGAGGACGAAGACGTTCGAGGGTCCCCTTCGCCCCAAGAGGACCCAGTGCTCCCTGTAGCGCCAGAGGAGAGGTGGGACCCTCCGCGCTCACCGTTCGCGGAAGAGCTTGCTGATGACGGGCCCTCCTTGCCAGGGGTTGTTGCTTCAGAGAGGAGTGTCCAGGTCCCTCTCGGTGATGCGACGTAGTGGTCCCGGGCGCCATGGGTCCGGAGCAAGACCCCGTGCCATCGGGCGCGGACGCCACCACGATCCCAGCACCTGTCGCCTCCTTCGTACTCCTGGAGGTTCCCTTGAGCTCGTCTCCCCCCACCACGACGCCTTGCGAGGGGGGTACTGACGCACATCCCATCAACCCGAGGGGTGATGAGGATCTCGAGACCCCTGGTGCGAAGATGGCCAGAGCTAGGCCTCCTGCGCCGCGTCTTAATGGTCCTCCCAGCCTCGCGGCTGGCCCCTCCACCGGATCGTCACAGCGGGACCTCCTGGCTGTGGCGGACAAGTTCTTTAAGGACATCCCTGCCTTGGGTCCTGATTGTTCTTTCCTGCCGAACGATTTATTCGACGACTTGATGGCGGAGAAGCACTGGTCTACATGGGTCCATTCCGGAGCCTCTTCTGACCTCAACTCCGATGGCCCCTTGTTCGAAATTTCCAAGGATGTCGTGCATGCGCTCTAGATTAGTGCGAGGGCGCATGCCCACCTGCTTACGAAGGAGAGCGAGCGCTTGGATATTCTGGTCGCCTGGTTCCGCCAAGTAGTGCTCTCGTGTCGCGAGAGGGAGAAAGCCGTGCACGACATACGCCAGCAAAAGCTCGACGAGGTCACGCGGGAGTGTGAGAACTCCATGCGAGAGGCGGCTGCGTCGCCTGAGGAGGCCAAGAGCATACTAGGCGCCGCCAAGGACCATCAGAAGAAGTTCCACCTGGATGAGGAGGAGCACCGGCGGAAGGTTGACGAGTGGACCCTCGCTTGCTAGGAGTGAGAGAAGGCCCTCGCTCATCGTGAAGGAGCTCAGATCCTCCGTGAGAAGGAGGCGAAGTCTCGCGAGACCCCTCTCTCCACTCGGAAGGAGAAAGCCCGCACCCTTGAGGAGACGGTTGGGAAGCACAAAGCATAGGTCACCTGGCTCGTGGGAGAGGCCAGCAAGGAGCGTGAGCACCTCGAGAAGCTAGGTCGCGACCTAAAGGAACATCAAGAGCAACATCAGAAACTTGTGGAGAAGTAGATCCAGGCGGGACGCGAGGCGTACTGTGGGGAGCTCGACGCGGACTTTAGAAGAAAACTCCAGCAGCAGAGGGAGGCCCCTAGTGAGGCCGAGCGGGTGCTGCTTTTGGAGGCCGAGAGGCTCAAGGGAGAGCTCACCCAACTCCGCAAGCAGCATGGCAAGGAAAAGGGCACATGGGAGCGCTCCGTCGCGGAGTCCGCGCGGTTCCCCTTGGAACTGTTCGCCCTGCGTGAGCAGCTTGCTCCTCTCTCTGAGGGGGTGCCTGAGCGGGAGGAGCTAACGGGGCTGGCACGGGAGCTCTAGCACTAGCTAGAGGAGGTGTTCCAGCATGCCATCCGTTGTGCTCGTGAGGTGGGCGAACATCTGCTCCTTGAAAGGCCTTCTCCTCCCGACCGGTACGACGCGACACATGGCCTCGACTTGTTTTCTGGGTTCCTTGACTCACTCCAAAAGGACGTCCAGACTTTGAATGTTGTCATTGACGAGGAGTGCCGCCAACTCCTGGTGGAGGCAGCGACCCACCTGTTCTCCCGCGTCCTGATGGGACAGCCTGACTTCACGCTCGGCTCTTTGGCCGGCAAGGTCCCTAAGGAGCTTGCTGCTTCTCTTGCCGCCCGTGTGAAGGTCGTCGTGGGTGCCTTTGTGAAGGCCTTCTTGCCAGTCGCCACGAGAGATGCGGAACAAGCCTCTAGTGCTGGAGGAGAGTCTAGAAGGGGTGGCCCTGCCACCTGATGGCCTTCTTCTTTTCGTGCTCCTCTATGTATCTTGAATTCCTATGAACTTTTTCAGTTTTGTAAAGGATATGTCGTACTGTATATTATCGTACCCTTCTCTTTATATGTTTTGAATGCTTTTGTGCAAGAGTACTTAGCTTTTGTGTGGTGGTGTCCTTTGAGACACTTTTCTTGCGTCTTTTGCGGAGGGTTTCTTGTCGTCCCTTGTGGGGACCTCTCTAGGCTCCTTGTAGCGGTATGCACGCTTGTTTCTAGGGAGTGTGACCACTATTGACGGGATCCTTCTTGCTTGTGATGACTTTGAATTCCCCGGCAACGGCGCCACAAAAAGAGCTTGATGGCGTGTAGACACACGTTCGTTGGGAGACCTCAAGAGGAAGGTATGATGAGTACAACAACTAGTTTTCCCTGAGAAAGAAACCAAGGTTTAATCGGACCAGTTGGAGAAAGAAATCACTTCCGAAGGATGTTGACAGCTGATGTTGGCAGGGCGCACTACCAGGCTCAGCAGCAACGTAGAATCAACACACAACACAACCAAGATACTTTGCCCCAACGAAACAATGATCTTATCAATGTCACCGATTTTGTTGAACACAAAGGATTAGACGTATAGTGTGGAAAATGATGTATGATTGCACTAAATGAAAGGAAAACAGTTCTTGTAGTAGGTTGTATTATCAGTGTAAAAGAATGGAACGGGGTCCACGGTTCACTAGTAGTGTCTCTCCAAAACAGATAGATAACATGCTAGGTAAAAAATTACAGGTAAGCAATTGACAGAAATAGAGGCTATACCGTAGTGCATATACATTGCATGGTGATTACTATGAGATTTATTGCGCATTACAACATAATACATAGACCATAATCCAGCTGCATCTATGACTAATAATCCAGCCTCTGGACATCATCCGAGCAAACTTTGGGTATTAAGTTGCAAACAACGGATTATTGCATTAAGTGAAGTGCGTATTGTAAACAATAGAATTATACTTAGACAAAGCATTGTTGTTTTATCCCTAGTGGCAATAGCACATCCACAATCTTAGAAGTTACTATCACTCTCCTAGATTACTGGAGGCATGAACCCACTATCTAGCATAAATACTCCCTCTTGGAGTCACAAGTATCAACTTGGCCAGAGCATCTACTAGCAATGGAGAGCATCCAAGATCACAAATAACATATAAAAGATAGATCTATAATAAACTTTACATAGTATTTAATATTCCTTGGATCCCAGCAAACACAACATGCAACATTACAATAAGATGATTTTGATCATGTGAGACAGCTCACAAGATCTAAACATGATGGCATAAAGAGGAGAAGACAACCATCTAGTTATTGCTATGGACCCGTAATCCAAGGATGAACTACTCACGCATCACTCCAGAGGCAGGCATGGTGATGTAGAGCCCTCCGGTGATGATTTCCAATCCCGGCAGGGTGCCGAGGAGAGCTTCAAAACCCTCATGAACTACGGTTGACGACGACGGAGGCGACGAAACTTTTCGTGGATGGAGGCTCGGGTATTTAGGGTTTTCCCAAGGATGACTTTAAATAGGAGAAAGGGCGATGTCAGTGGGCGCCTGAGGGGCCCACACCACCTAGTGTGGAGCAGTGCCATAGGGGCGCGCCACCCTATGGTGTGGCCGCCTCGGAGCCCCCTCCGGGTCTCCTCCGGACTCCGGGTACGTGACAGAAAAATAGGACCCTGGGTTTTTGTTTCGTCCAATTACGAGAATATTTCCAGAAGAACTTTTCTGAAACCAAAAACAACAGAAAACGGGAACTGGCACTGTGTCGTCTTGTCAATAGGTTAGTCCCAGGAAATGCATAAAAATGATATAAAGTGTATAGAAAACATGTAGCAATTGGCATAATATCAACATGGAACATCAGAAATTATATATACGTTGGAGACGTATCAACCACCTGCAATCATTTGTGTTTTCTAGAGGAGAGCGCGTTTGACTGTTCCTTCATGAGGACCTCACTAGGAGAACTACGCCAAGGAACTTGGTGAGGTGTTGTATATAGTAGCGACCTGTACGCATGCACCGTTCGAGCCCCTGCTCGTGGGATGCTCTCGTGAGGAAAAGTCACTCGCGCGCCTCCCTTAGAGAGAGGAAAAATGCATGCTAAGATGAATGCTCATGAGTGTGTTCGATGCAGAGATGCAAGCATGCCGGCATGCAAAGGAGAGAGGATTGCTCGGGAAAGCAACTGATTTTATTGCTTGGGTGAGGCGTTATTCTTTTGCAAAACGCTTGGGGATGTCGTGACCTTGTGGTCCCCCCAGAAACACTTGATGTCACCGTGTGGAAACGGGACTCCCATTGTCATGTCAACGTTAGTTCAGGTGCACATCTCGAGATGTAGTGGCCTTGTGTGCCCTCGAGTAACAAAAGTTTGCCCCTCCAGAACGGGGTTCCCACTTGTGTGGGTAGAAGCTCTCGCGGCCACGCGGCATGCCTGGTGAGAGCTCACTGAGACCCTCACAGAGAGAGGTTCTGGCGTCGATTTTACCGTGGTGTCACCGGGTCCCCTCGTGGGTACGTCTCCACGGCCTTGTGGAGGCACGTGGAGCGAGAAGATGGTGAGCGCGCCCGCCACTAGGGAGGCATGCTCTCATGGAGAGCGGTGATGCAGGCCTTGACTGGAGGCTGACATTGGTAAACCCCAAGAGAAATGTTGTGAAGAGTGCAGCAGCAAGTTTTCCCTCCGAAAAGAAAGCAAGGTTGAATCGACCAGTAGAAGGACAAGCAATCTCTGAAGGTTGATGCAGCTAAGGTGGCAGGGCGCACTACCGGTTCAGCAGCAACGTTGAACCTACACAACACAATCAAATCACTTTGTCCCAACGTAGCAGTGAGGTTGTCAATCTCACCGGTTTTGCTGAACACAAAGAGGTTAAATGTATGGTGTGGAAAACAATATGAAAGTAGTAGCAGCAGTATGAAAGCAGTAGGTGTTTTACCAGTATGAGGAAAATGGACCGGGGTCCACAGTTCACTAGTGGTGGCTCTCCGTGAAAGATAAATAACATGTGTGGTGAACAAATTACAACTGGGAAATTGACAGAAATGAAGGCTACACCGTAGTGCATATGCAAGACATAAAGATTACTATGTGCTTCATGCGGGCATTACAACAAAATACATAGACCGTCATCCAACTGCATCTATGTCTAATAATCCACCCTCCGAATATCATCTGAACAAACGTTGGGTATTAAGTTGCAAGCAACAGATTATCGCATTAAGAAAAGTGTGTAATATAAACAATGTTAACTAGGTAAACACCGTTGTTTTCTCCCTAATGGCAACAACACATCCACCATCCGTCACGTTTCTGTCACTCGAGTATGGATGAAAAGGAGGCATGAACCCACTATCGAGCATAAATACTCCCTCTTGGAGTTACTAGCATCTACTTGGCCAGAGCATCTACTAATACTCGGAGAGCATGCAAGACCATAAATAACATAAGCATGAAGATAACATGATAGATTGATAATCAGAAGACATAACATTCAACATTCATCAGATCCCAGCAAACACAACATGTAGCATTACATAAAGATGATCTTGATCATGTTAGGCTGCTCACAAGATCTAAACATGAGGTACAAAGTGGATAGAACAACCATCTAGCTACTGCTATGGACCCGTAGTCCAGGGATAACTACTCACGCATCACTTTGGAGGAGGCATGGTGGTGTAGACCCCTCCGGTGATGAATTCCCCTCCCGACAGGGTTCTAGGGAGAGCTCCAGAACCCTCCCGATCTCGGGATGATGCCGGTGGCCTCGGTGTTTTTGGGGACGAATTGGAATATATCTAGGGTTTACATCTCGGGGGATTAAATAGGCGAAATGGCAAAGGCGGTGGAGGCCTAGGGGCCCACACCACCCCCTAGCGCGACCAAGGGGGGCGCCGCCCTATGGTGTGGGCCCCCTGAGGCCCCCCTCCGGGTCTCTTTGGGACTTTATGGAACCTTCGGGAATTCTAAGACTTCTGGGCTTCGAATTTTCCAATTCCGAGAATATTTCCAGAAAAACTTTTAAGAAACTAAAAACAGCAGAAAACAGGAACTAGCGCTGTGGCATCTTGTCAATAGGTTAGTCCGGAAAATCGATAAAAATGGCATAAATTTTATAGAAAACATGTGGGAAACAATAAGAAAACAACATGGAACATTAGAAATTAAAGATTCGTTTATGACGTATCAAGCGGTAGTAGCCCTCGAGCCCCCAGCGCTCGGGGGAGGTCTTCTGGGTGGCTGCCACCTCTGGAGAGAATAACAGCCGCTTCTTGGGGACCTTGTCGAGGTGTCCCACGTCTTGTTTGTCGGCAGGTGTGAGGTAGCCACCTCCTTATTGGCTCGCTCGACAGAGCGCATCGCGTCCTGCACCTCATCGTGGATGGTGATGGTCCCAGCGGGCCCAGGCAGCTTGACGATGTTGTACGCGTGGTGCGTCATGGCCATGAACTTGGTGCGGTAGTTCTAGCGAGTGCCGAGCATGACAACGAGGCGCACCTTTCCCAAGGGAACCGTAGTTCCATTGGTGACGCCGGTGAACGGCCTCGTGGGAGCCAGCTGCTCGTAGGCACCTGCAGCTTTTCGAATGTCTGCACCGAGATGACATTGAGGCATGCGCCCTCGTCCAGGAGTGCCTTGGTGATGGCGATGTTGTTGATGGTGGGGGCAGACCAGGGGGATGGTGCCCTTAGTCCTTGTGCAGGCGATGTAGCCTTTGGGCTATTGGTAACCCCCACAGTGTTCCTCGTCATGACCCAGGTTCCCCTCAGGGTGGTGTTGTGGGGACAGCGTTCACCTGAGGAGGGGGTGAGTTGGGACGTTGCAGCGGCAAGCGCTGCTGCTGCTGAGGAAACTGCGGGTAGTCATTGTTGTCGTAGGTGCTGGTATTGTAGTAGTTGTTGTTGTACCCTTCGTAGTTGTTCGGGTCGCCTTCCTCCCAACGACCGCTACCGCAACCGCCTCCTCGTCCAGGATTGCACCAGCAACCGCCTCGAGAGTACCCTCCTGGCCACTCCTCATGAGGCGGTCGCCTCGCACTTCTCCAGCACGAAGCAGTCCTCCGTCGAGTGGGAGTGCATTCCGTGGAACGCACACAAGGGCAATTGTCCGTCACAGGAGCAGCGTCGGAGCGGCCATGCTTGGGTTCTGGCTCTGCTGCCAGGACGATCAGAGCCTTGCACTTGGAATCCGCATCGTCGCTCTGTGTCCTGGCCTTGGCCTTGGAATCCACTAGTTTGGATTCATCAGCATGAGCGTTGTGCCTGAAGAGGTGGCCTTCCTCGGCCTTGGCGCACCTGTCGGCCATGTCCACGAGCTCGACGGCAGAGGTGAGGTCGCCTCTGATGCCTTGCTCTCGAGCATGCGATTGTTGGACCCCTTCGCGGAAGACGGAGATGACGTTCGCATCGGTGATGCGGGCGATCTTGTTGCGCGTCTGACTGAAGCGCTGCAGGTATTGGCGAAGTGTTTTTCCAGGGCGCTGGCGGATGGCACGGAGGTCGTTGTAAGTGAGGGGCGCTCATAGGAGCCCTTGAAGTTGGCGATGAAATAGACGCACAGTTCTTCGTATGACCCGATGGACCCTTCTGGTGGTTTATGAGCCAGACTAGAGCGGCCCCCTTGAGGGCCATGGGCATGCAGTTGGTCATGCACTTGTCGTCCCCCATTGCAGCGCACACGATGAGGTTGTACAGCTGCAGGAAGTCGAGGGGAGGGGTAGTGCTGTCGTAGAGGGATGGCAGCTTCGGGTTGAACTTCATCGGCCATGCGACCGTGCAAAGCTGCTTGGTTAACGCGAGGGAGCCCCCGACGTAGACCGTCGCGCGGGCGTCGAGGTCCGCCGGGCGGTTGGCGCGGCCGGCTCTGGCGCGGTCGCGGATGGTGCGCTACTCGCGCTTCTGGCTGCATTCGATCTGTACGCGTGAGTCTGGCGGAGTGCGCAGGATCTGGCAACTGTTGTTGCTTTTGTCAGGCACCTTAGTGGTGTGGGCCTTGTGAGGGAACTTGGTGCGGGGATCGCCTTGCACCGACGAAGTTGCACCGTGGGAAGGGGGTGGCGCGTAATGAGCTGTCGCACTGCTAGGCTGGCCAGCGCCGCCTCCCCGTGACTGCCGCAGGGGACGTTTGACGCTGTGACAAGATCCTGGAGGTGGGCGAGCCATGCGGCATTCCCTTCCAGCGCGGGCGGGTGCGCAAGCAGCTCCCGGGCCAGCAGTAGGGCTGTGGAGGGGGTGGGCTGCTCCCGGCGTTCCTTACGGCGGCGGTGACGAATGCTGAGACACAGGTACGTCTTGCTGCGATGGGTGGGAGGAGGCTTCGTCCTCAATGTCGGGTGCACCATTAGTGTCGGTGGGGTCGCAGTGCTGCGCGTCGTCGTTGTTGTCGTTGCCAGTCGGATAAGCCTGGTCCTTGCAGCGAGCGCGCTCGGCTCGGGTGAGGCGGGGGTGGTCCGGGCGGCTGGTTCCATGTCGACGAGTAAGTGGAGGAGTGCCTTAGCCCCCTACCTGGCGCGCAAAATATCGGAGAGTGGTCTGTCAGGTGACAGGATCTCTTTAGAGGTTTAAACACTAGGGTCTAACCGCACTACCTACACCTCTCGAGAAGGCTTCGTGAGGAAAGCTTGGGACCGGCGATAATGGTGACACGGGGAGTTTACCCAGGTTCAGGCCACCTTGTGGTGTAAAACCCTTCTCTTGCTTATCTGATGGATTGCACTGCGGTAGTTATAGTACAAGATGCGAGCTTGTTCTTGGGACAGACTAGGAGGGCTCTGAGTGAGATTGAGCTCTCATTCTACGAGGTCCAATCAGCTCCTCTTATACTGGCGTTTGAACTTCCTTCCCGCTCACTTGGCAGGAAAGGGATACCCCAAGGTGCCAAAGTGGAGACCAGCCGAGCTCCGCGTCGTCTGCTTGGTCTTGGTCGCCGAGGACAGGACCAACATCCATGGCAGGGCAGTGGGGTCGTCCGGTGACATTTCCTTTGTCTTGTAGCGCTCTCCTGGTCTCCTTGAACCAAAGAGAAAGTCCCTGGGAGACGCTTTGGCGCAGGCAGCTGTCGCCCACACTTTATACACGAGAATGGCAACTGCGGCCAAAGGGATATGTGGCTCTGCGCCCCCCTTGTCAGCGTGTAGAGGGGCGAACGTCAGCCACACATGGTCTATCCCCTCTCGAGAGGGAACGTTTCCTGGAGAGGAGCGGGGGGCGAGGTAGAGCTCCTCTCCAAGGACAGGCGAAGCAGCTCCTCCAAAGGCGCTAGCCTCCCGCCAGGTGACCCCAGTCAGAGAATAACTCAGCGGGGAATTTTGTCGACACGGGCCGCATCCACAAGGTCATGGGCGCCTGTTGGACTGGGCCGTAGTAGTCGCCCTGAGATACCCTGGAATCCATGGGCCCGACAACATCGACTTGTCAAATTTTGAGTACAACAAGAGCATCAAGGAGCATTGTCAACATCAGGAGTTAGCGCTGGTGGTCAACTTAATGGTAAGTTATGTCGTATTTGCACATGCCATCATTAATTGAGGTTTAACTAACCTATATTGTTATTTTTGTAGCAAAAGGAGTTGACGAAACATTATGGAGAGGCGGTGGATGCGCTCTGCGGCCTTCCTGGCCATCCAGATTTGAAGACTATCCTTAGAAGGTTTGTTGAGGTATGATGTGGAACAATATATATTGTTGATTGTTCGTTGTTGTTGTCCAAATATCGTAACTCAATTTTTTTTGATATTTTACAAAAAACATGTGATTGGACTCGTGGCCTGTGTGCTTTGTCTGGTTGTCGTACCATGGACGATGTAGTTCCCTCGAGGTCGGCCTCTTTGTCAAGTCGGTATCGCTTCTCGGCAAGCGGTGGACAGTGCTCACGGGAAAGAGGTGCCCATGGCTCCTCTTCAAGCCGTGTCCATGGCGGCTCGTCTGCCGGTGCACATGACGACAAAGACGAAGATAAGGATACTCATGAGGATATTAACACCTCGCAGATACCCGAAACATCAAGGCCAACAAAGATATGAAGGGATTGGAGGGTGGAGTGAACGAGTGGGCGCAAGCTTGAGCTAGAGTTGAGTGGGGAGTGTAGTGGGAGCTGGCCCCATGACTTACCTTTTTGCAGGCATAACGCCCCGTTCAGGGCGTTAGGGTACCAAGTTATAACGTCCCTGTTCAGAGCGTTATAGTGCCAAGGGCTTGGACCCCCACGCTGAAGTGGGCAAGGTCTTTAACACTTTTGACCTGACTCGTTATACAAGATAGCATAACATGTCATAGGCGGTCGTTATAGGGAGAGGTCATTTCGTGAACTTTTTTTAAGTAGGGTTAAAGTGTGAATTTTTTGTATCAAAAGGTTATAGTGTAAACTTTCCCAGCTTCGTCTGTTAAGCTCTGCCGTTGGGAACATGAGTTACATGCATGCACAATCAACATTTTCTTAAGTCTCGGACCTTAAATATACTATTAAGGGCATGCCATCTAGATGGCAAAAAGTATAGACTTGATTGGTTGATTTTAAATTAATATAAGAAATCAATAGGTGAGTTAAGTTTGGATGAGGGCCTACTGAATATTTCATCATTAGAGTGCGTCAAATTAGTATCTTTATGATTGTACCTACATATTCTCACTCGTATTTTAGAAGTTGATAATCAGGTGATTCTTACTTTTCCTAATTATTTTGCAGAGAGTGTGATTTTGCGATGTTCCACGTAATATTTTCGTAAACCAAGCTTTTGAATATTTGTACCACTTTATTGTTTTGTGTGTCCGCTAGTAAGAATACCAACCTAACTAACATGTAAGATGTGTGTCCGCCAAATCAATTGTCTCTCATCGACGCCCCTCCGTCATGTTTTTGCATATCTATTCACAACAATGCAATGTATATGTTTCTATCCTTCCAAAAAAAACCAAAGATAGGTTTGCGCTGAGATTTTTGGTTGTTTTACGGTTGATCCATCATTATAGAGAAACCGATTTTCAGAAATCGATCACGACATATTTTTAAATTTTGGCTACTATTTTATGTAAAAAATGCATAAGTTCCGTAATTTTAAAATTAGTGCAAATTTTGTGCATCTGTTTGTATTCTTGTACATATTAATTTAACTCTAAATATCCTTTTTTACAAAAACAAACTTGTTGCTAAGATTTGCATCTCATATAAAATAGTACTTTGAAAAATTAATTCCTGCCCAAAATACTATCGTCGATTTAGATATTGTTTACATCTAGAAAACAAATTATTCTGAAAACATAATGATGTATATCAATTGAAGTTTGACCTATTTGTTGCGTTTAAAAGAAATCTTTAGAAATTAATTTCTTTTGTAAGAAAATTGAGGAATCGATCCAAATAGCTAAGGACTATCTTCAGTTTGAGAAAATCTCTTGTCTTGTGCTCGCACTGATTAACACCCAAACAACATGGTTGATTCTTATGCATATGTTGTGAGGAATCAACCAAAATCCCACTACTTCGGAGAGTGATAAGATTTATATGCTTGTGCCTCATGAAAAGTATGCTTTAAGTGATAGTTATATTATTAAGGTTGTTCATGATGCTACTGAAAATTATTATGAGAGAGAGAAAAATATTGCTATATGAATTTTTATGTTACTAAGATATCTCTCTTTATGTTGAAAGTTTTGAAGTTGCTCTTATTTTACCTTCCCGTGTTGGATACTTTGAGATGCATTGATTTATTTGTTTACAAGATTCCTATGCATATAAAGTGGGTTATACTAAAATGTGTTTCATATATGCTTCTTGATGCTCTCTTTTGCTTATTTTTATGTGAGCATCTTTTGAAATAATGAGCCTAACATAATGGCTATAAAAGAGATTTTGGGAGACAATCCACTTATTTTAGTTATTTATTTTTGTTGCCTATATTAAGTTGTTTCTTCAACCTTCACGTTCCCATCAAAGAACACCCCAACCCCGTCACTTTGGGCATCCAAAGATAGTAGTAATAAACACCATAACCTATCTCTTGAATAATATCTTTCTAATCAAACTACAACACCCGCACTGTCACCTTGGCACTATAGAGATTATACTAAACACAAGCATCAAGAAACCTCATGATTCCAATTCAATCCAACAAAAGTAAGAACAAATTCCTGATAAGTATCCCTCTAATCCATAGTCCATAGAGTCACACACGGCACCCGCACTGTCACCGTGGCACAGTGGAACACAGGTAACTCCGAAGAATTATACTAGATAAAACCAATTGAGTACATCGGATCCATTACATAATGAATGGGAAACATCATATATTCAACAATGATAATATAGCACACGATCACAATCAAGATCACGTCATGAGAGAGAAAGAGAGAGATAACCACATAGATACTAGCATGAGCCCTTAGCCCCGAGGAGGGGCTACTCTGGCGTCATCGTGGGAGGCAGCAACGTTGATGAAGAGGCCTCCAGTGGTGATTCCCCCTCCTGCAGGATGCCGGAGCAGGACTGCAGAAGCGCTAGATTGGACTTTCGAGGTGACAATGCCTCTCTGTATGTTTCGTGGAAAACGATCCCCGATGTTTTAAGGGTAAACGGCAAGTTATAAGTGAAGGGGGACGAGAAGCGGTGGCCGGATATCCCAGGGACCCACTGGGTGCGGTCAAGGGGGAGGCAGCGCCTAGTGCCCTCCTCCTGGCCCCCTGTCCCCCCTTCTGGCTTCCCTTTGGACTCTATCTTCGTTCCTGGTAAAAATTGATCTCCATGGATTTTTAGCCCTTTCCGAGAATTTTTCCTTAAGAAGTTTCCTGAAATAGAAAAATAGCAGAAAACAACAACCGGTCTAGAGCATCTTGTTAATAGGTTAGTCTGTGAAAACATGTGGAAAACGAAAGAAAACATGTGGAAAACAAAAGGTATTGGGTAGAAAACAAGCATGGAGCATCAAAAATTATAGATACGTTTGCAACGTATCAATGCACAAGCAACATTCCCGCTTAGTATAGAGTTTATGCTAGCAAGTTTTTGTTTAGCAAACATACAATGTTAACCAATACAAGAATAATTATAAAATATACGGTATGAATAACCACAAGACTTCTCATTGTCTTTATTGTTAACCAAACATTCTTTTCATGAAAATACTTTACTTTTGAACTACCAAGTACGAAAACAACACAATTTTAAGATTAAAGTAGTTCTTAACTAACGAGCCAGTATTTAAATAACTAGAAAATTAAACATTAATATGTTCAATATCAATATTGTTTTCGGAAATATCAAGTTAATATAGTTCATGATCCAAAAGACAATGCAAGCTTTTCCTTATACCACTACCACATGCATAGCATTTTATTTTTCAAATTCAACCCAGCTCCAATCAATGAACAAATCTCCAAACAAATATAAGTTAAGTAAGAGAGTTCTGAAACACTTTATAAAATAAACTAACAACTCTTAACAAGATATAAGTGAAGAACAAAAGATAAAAACAAGTAGTAGAAAACTGAATACTCAACAAATATTAGTGAAGCGCAAGAGTATTCTAATTAAAGAACGGAGCATGTCTCTCTCCCAAACAAGAATGCTAGGATTTAACATTGCAATAAAAAACTGAAAGCAAAATAAAATTACGCTCCAAGAACAACACATAATACGTGAGTCAATAAAAATGTACGTGCAATGGAGACGGACTGATAATTGTTGATGAAGAAGGGGATTCCTTAGACATACCCAAGCTTAGAAACTTGAGAAACCTTCAATGTTTCAATGGGTTTACTTGGGCATAACCAACCTTGAGTCCCTTCTTGATCTTCTTTCATCATTCTCTCTCGTGACACTTAAAACTTCCTTCACACAAAACTTCTCAGGAACTTACTAGAGGGGTTACAACTCATTAAATCAAATCCACTTTGGTACTATAGAGACACATTTAAGAAATAAATTTAACATTAGCTAATGTATAATAAGCATTTTTTACACTTGTCCACAAAAGGAAACCACAAACAAAGTTCATATAAGAGACAACGCAAATTAAGATAGAAATTTGTCAAAAACAGAACATCCTGTAAAGATCGAATTTAACGAGGTATTATGTAGCTCAAATCAGAAAACTTAAAACTACTGAAAGACATATAAAATTATCATATTTACTCTAAAAAGAATTTAGAACAAAATGACAACCTGAGAATGTTTATTATTTTCTACACTGATGCACAAGGACTTTGTTTTTGGACAATAAAACAAAACTTGACACTATCAAAGCATTAGAGGCTACTATTGGGGAAAAACAAAAATAAAAGGATAAATAGAGGTTGTTAGAGAAGCAAGAATTTCTAAGACTCAACCAAAAAACTGAAATCAAAAAAAAGATAATGGGTTGTCTCCCATAAGTGCTTTTCTTTAATGTCTTTTTGCTAGGCATAGTGATTGTAAATATGCTCACATAATAAGAAGAATTAAAAATATGTAAGACATAATCAAGAATAAGATATAAAGCACATTTAAATCTAACCGACTTCCTATGCAAAAGGATCTTGTAAAGAAACAACTCATTGAAGCACAAAGCAACTAGCATAGGAAGGCATAATAAGTGCAACTTTAGAAATTGTAACATAAAGAGAGGAAACTTCATATTATTGAGATATATGAAACCATGTCTCCCTCTCTCATAATAACTTTCAATGGAATCATGAATAAACTCCACAATACAACTATCACATAAAGCATTCTTATCATGATACCCATGCATAAAAGTATTATTAATCTCCATATAAGAAAAATATTTTTTATTAGAGATAGTGGGAGTAGGAGTATTATAAAGAACTTGAACACAACAGAATAATTGTATGTTATAATCATAATGTTGACTATAAGAGAATTTATAACTATGACGTCAATCATGAGGATGATTATGATCATTCTTTAGAGCATAAGTATCATCACAATAATTATCATAAACGTAAAATTTGTTCTTATCACAATATTCATAGATAGGAGGAATAATATCGTCATAGTAATTTTTTTTCTTCATCATATATAGGAGCCATATTATAATCATAATTAATTTTCTCTTCCAAGATATATGGATTGAAAAGTTCATATTAATTATTCAATCATCATAAATGTAACATTCCAAGTTTTCAAAAATCTAAAACCAGCATGCATACATGAGCATCATTGCATTTGTTTGCATAAAATTTTGGGCTATTAAATTTGTAAAACAAAAAATTAGGCATTATTGCCAAATAGGAGCATTTTGAGATTCAAACCATTTGCTAAAATTACTATTTTATTAGTTGGCAATATTAGTGACAAAACGTTTATTCTTCCTAAGCTTTCCAAGATATATTTATTCATTTTTTTTCTGAAAATTGACCTGGTTTTGAATTGGATTTGAATCACTTTTGATTAAAACCATAAAAGAAAAATAAGTTAAAAAAAAGGAGAAACACATCCGCCAGGACACCACTGGCCCAGCCTACTCTCTCTCTCCCTTCCTCTCTATAGAACGCGCATGCAGACAAGCCCAACAGCGAGCCCAGCAGCGCAGCCCGCCCCGCTCTCCTCTCCCACTCGCTGCCAACCGAGCTCCGCACATGACGCACGCATGACGCAACCCTTTCCCCTCCCACACCGAACAGGAGTCCGAGACAAACACGACGAACTCCGATCGATTCCTCTTGGATTCACACAAGATTCTATCCCTTACTCAATGCCCTTAAATACCCCAAGACCCCCTCTCTCCCACACACCCAAAACCCTAGCAAGTTCGCCACGAGGCTGCCCACAATTTTACTTGAGATCTTGCTGCTCCCGTCGCCGTCTTCCGCCGCCTCCGGTGAATGCCTTCGACATCAACACCTCCTCTTCACCATATCCTCTCTATTTTTTCCAGGCGCAACTCCCTAACATATTTTGCCGTTGTTTTGTCCCGCAGAATGATGCCGCTGTCCATGTCTGCAACCACCCACTGCCCCGAGCATCTCCCAGGGTGATTCCCGGCAAACTAGTAAGCACGGAATCACGCCACCACATCACCGAGCTCGCATCATCGTCCTGACCATCCTGGTATGTTCCACCATCCTTCTAGTGCCGTAGATTCGCCGCACAATGCCCGCACTCGTTTTTGCCTCCGCATGAACGCGTTTTCGACGAGCTCTCCAACAACCATCGTCGTTGACCAGCGGAGGAGAAGATCCAGCCATCGACCTGCATCGGAAGGCCCAAAACAGAAGATCTCTGTGAAGCGTTACTTTGAATCTGGCAGATATGTTGTCCTTTAGGTCGTGCGGCCCTAGATCGCGATCCGCGCGAAGAGGCATCAAGCACTCACAGGGCTCCGCTAAGCCTCCGTCGAATTGATCCTTTCTGTTTAAAACAAATTTAAATTGAAAACTTCAAAAAAAATCATATCTTTAGTTCTGTAATTCCAAATTCAATGATTTTTTACTTTTTGAAATAAGCATAATGTGGAGAACACTTTAGGACAATAAAATTTCACTTTGGTTACATGCACACACATGTTATTTTTAGATCTTTGAAAATCCTAAATTGGCATAACTTTTGTTTTATAACTTTTTGTAGGTGCATCAAATTGATATGGTTTTTTTTACACTCTCTATCCAGTAGAAGCAAAAGAAAATTATTATGAAACAGTTTCACAGCGGAAACTTTTTTATTCACTTATAGCTCATAATTGATCTGTATTAATGTGTAAAATAAAATTTTAGTTCATAACTTGTTTTGCATGCATCATGACCATGTTATTAACATCAGAAAACAACATTGTTAGTAATTATTGCTGGTTATAAATTTTTGTGCATCACTTGTTCATTGCATATCATGCATACATATGTTTTTATTGTTATTGTGAATAGTATGTTTATGTATTACTTACTTTGCTTGTTCTAGATTGTGAGGAGGAGCAAGACTACTCTTGTTGGTGTTATTCTTGTTGTGCTTGTTCATCCTATTGCCAAGGAAAGTGACAAATCACCCATTATTTTCCTATGTATTACTAGAGTTTTGAGTAGTATGCACGAGGGGAATTGTCTAAGTATTATGTTATGCTAAATCCTAGTAGTGTGTATCCATCCCCTTTACCTTGTTATTTTGTATCCTTAGAGCTTTGTGGATGCTATGGAATGTTGCTAAATTGTTTTACTTGAGGTTGCGGAATAAATATAAGTATAAATTTAATGAACCACCTAGGTGGGAGTAGAAAGGCTTGGTTTATGTCGAGTGGCTCCGTAGGGCCATGTCTATGGTGTTTTTCACCGAAGGAGTACACTTGTGGATGGCCACCGAGGAACAAAGATATTTCTAAGTTCCTCTAAGTTTGGTAGCTTCATGTGCAGACTTATGATATATGGGCTATGTCTTGATCAACTAAGTTGTGAGAGTTCAGCCTAGGCTTGACAAGCAGATGTAGCAGAATATAGGTGGAATGGGTCTTGCTAGTGGGTTGGATTCTTACTTCTGAAAGATCTCATCTCAATTCTCTCCTTTCCTTGATTCACTCCGGGTGTATAGGATGTTTGGGATAATTGAGGCAAAAGGTTCAAGTGCACAACCTCTACAGAGTTAGAAACTAAGGTCTTAGCTGTGTCCCTGGTGAAGGACAACTTCAAGCAACTGGACAAGGATGGATAGAAGAATCTCAACACCGTTTTCCAGAAGTAAAATTTTGCCTAAGGAAACATTAGTTGTGGTACTCATGGGTTTCAATCGAGGGTGCCAATCTTTGAAAAGAAAACTATTTTCAAAAGTGTTAGGAGAAAACTTTATTTTTTGCAAAATAGCCAAACTCCACCAAGCCAAATATCCATGTAGTTTTAGACTTGTCATTTTATATCCACCATAGTGTCATGTGCCAGTACAATAAATTGTATTGACCTCCTTTGGGGGCTGCACATTCCAACGTGCACGTTCCTCCGATGATGAATAAGAAGTGCTTGGACTCGAGTCTACAACCAGCATGTCTTCCCGTGGGGCATGCTAAAAGATGGAGGCTCATTGCTTTTAAGTTTCTACTGTTTCAACTCTGAGTTTTTAGCTAACCTTCAAGGCTATGCACTTTGTAATAAAGCTATACTTAGCTATTCTGGATCTCGTTGTAATAATTTTGATGCTTACGCAATGATACTTTAAATTTTGTACTGTGGTGCTAGCATTGATCCAGGGACTAGCACATCACACAAGTATTCTACCTTTATTAAAAGGTTGGATGCTACAAAAAATAGGAGGTATAGTATTATCATAAAAAAATTTCTCCTCCAAGATAGGTGGAATAAAAATATTATATTTTCATTTTCACACATATCATCATTGATATAAATAGGATTTCCATCCCCAAACTTAAAGCTTTTGATATCATTAGCACTAGTAACATTTAAAGAATACATGCCAATAACATTTCACCATCATGGTTCACATGCAAAGAATAAAGTTCTATAGCCTTTTAATATGTTTCTTCAAACACTTGATGACCAACTTCAAGATAAATCTTATAAATCTCTCTAATATTTTTCTTGGTTTCTTCCATAAGCCTAACTAGTAAAATAAAAAAGAAGAAACAAAAAGATAAAATTGCCAGATCTAAAGAAGATATGCCCAAGCACTCACCTACCAGGCAATAACATGAGAAATATCTTCATGTCTACTACACGCTTATATTCTTGCAGACTCTGTTGGGCCTCTAGTGCAGAGATTTGTAGGACAACAACAATTTCCCTTAAGTGGATGACCCAAGGTTTATCGAACCAAGGTGGGTTTAGGTTGAATGTATACAATCAAGTATTCCTGCATTTAAGATACAAGAAGTCTCTTGTGTTCCCAACATGCCTAATACAAATGTCAGTTGAATAGGTGAACTAGTTCGGCGAAGAGATGATAAAATACGAGTAATATGGATGCTAACAAGGTTTCATAAATCTGTAATAAAAATGGCATCGAGGTAAAATGTAGAAAAACCAAAAGTAAATAGTGTTTCAATGATTATAAACAAGACACATAGATCATACTTTCACTAGTTTTAACTCTCAATAACATTAACATAATTGAACACATCATAAATCCTCCAAAAACATGTATGATAGACGTTACTCGGAGATAACTCTTCCATGGATCAAAACAGGACAAGAATTGCGTAGGGCTGCAAAACCACTCTCTTAAAGTTTGTATTAAACATATATGGACACCCCATGCTATCACTTTGAGCATCTGATACGTCATAAACGTATCCTTAATTTCTGATGTTCCATGTTGTTTTCATGCCATATGCTACATGCTTTCCTTACACTTTATGTCATTTTTATTGATTTCTCGGGACTAACCTATTGACAAGATGCCACAGAGTTAGTTCCTGTTTCCTGTTGTTTTTAGTTCAGAAAAGTTGTTCTGGAAATATTCTCGGAATTGGAAGATTCGAAAGCCAAAAGTCTTAGAACTCCCAGAGGGTCAAGGAAGTCCAAAAGAGATCCGGAGGGGGCCCTAGATCCCCCACACCATGCCTAGGCGCGGGTGGGCCCCTGGCCGCGCCTGGGGTGGTGTGGGCCCCTCTGGCGCCCACTTCCATCGCTCGTTCGCCTATATATGCCCCCCCGATGCAAAAACCCTAAATATAACGACCCCCTTCCACAAAAGGTTTCGTAGCTCTTCGGTCGCCGCCAACTAGTTTCAGGGGACAGAAATCTCTGTTCCGACACCCTGCAGGGACGGGGAAGTGCCCCCGGAGCCATCTCCATCGAATCCACCGCCATCTTCATCGCCGTTGATGTCTCCAATGATGAGGAGGGAGTAGTTCTCCCCCGGGGGTGAGGGATCTACCGGTATCTATGTGTTTCATATCTCTCTACCATGGCATGATCTTTATGTGATCATGAGCTTTGTAATCTAGTTGAATAAGTAGATGTTACTCTTCATCTATTATGCTACTCAAGTGATTTTGTTATGAGATCTCCATAGACACTTTGATCACGGTGTAATGGTGACAGTGTGTGCATCATGTGGTTTAGCATGATATTTATATCTTGTGTTGGATGACCCTATGAAATTATGGTGTTTTCCTAGTACCTTCTAGGGCTCTCAAGTTGACAGTGTGGGGTTAACTAGACATGGGAATGCGACTTTAAGGTGTGCTTTGTAGCCCTACACAATGAATTGGTGTTTGTTATCCAACCAGAGAGTCGTTCGGAGTAGCATAGTGAAGAGAGATATTTATGCATTCAATTATGTTATCATAGTTGAGAGTGTCCACTAGTGAAAGTAGGATCCCTAGGCCTTGTTTCTAAGCATTGAAACACCATTTAAATTCAGTTCTGCTACATGTTTGCTTGCTGCCATTTCTATTTTAGATTGTTATTATCACTTATAATCATCCATATTAGTTGTATTTTACTCTCTCTTCACCTAACTAGTGCATCTATACAACTTAGAATTGTATTAGGTGTGTTGGGGACACAAGAGACTTCTTGTATCGTAACTGCATGGTTGCTTGAGAGGGATACCTTTGACCTCTTCCTCCCTGAGTTTGATAAACCTTGGGTAATCCACTTAAGGGAAACTTGTTGTTGTTCTACAAACCTCTGCACTTGGAGGCCCAACACTGTCTACAAGAATAGAAGCGTACGTAGACATCAAGATATTTTCTGGCACCGTTGTCAGGGAGGTAAGGTAAAAGGTAATCACATCCTCAGGTGTGAGTGCTCAAAGTTATTTCCTTCAGATCCTGCAATTATATGTTCTTTTTACTTGTTCCTTGTTTTTACTTTTACTAGTTAGGATTAATGGAACACAACAAAAATATGAGAGAGCTTTATAATCTTTATCTTGAGTTAGGACATGAAGTGTTTGAAGAGAAAATTAAAAAACCTATGGAGCTTTATTTGCATGCTAGTAGCAATGTTATTAGTATGAATTCTTTGAACATGATTATGGATAATGCTATGAAAAAATCTAAGTTTGGGGAAGCTAGTTTTTATGAAAATGATCTGTTTAGTCCCCCCAAGCCCGGAGGAACAAATTTACTTTGATGATACTTTGCCTCCAATATATGGTGATTATAATGATTGTGGTATTCTAGTTCCACCTACTATTGATGATAATTTTTATTATGATCATGATATGCCTTCTATATATGATGTTTACAATGATGAACATGATATTTTCAGTCCACCTACTATTGAGGAGAAAATTAAAATATCCCTCCTATATTTGATGATTATGGTGATGAGAATAATAATGATAGCTATTTTTTCAATTTGCTCCCACTACTATTACTGAGAATGACTATGCTTATGTGGAGAGTATTAATTCTTTTATGCATGTGGCTCATGATAAGAATGTTTTATGTGATAGTTATATTGTTAATTTAATTCATGATGCTACTGAAAGTTATTATGAGAGAGGGAAACATAATTTTATGCATCTCAACAATATCAAGTTTCCCCTCTTCATGTTGAAAATTTTGAAGTTGCACTTGTTTTGCTTTCCTATGCTTGTTGCTTTGTGCTTTGATGACTTGTTTTTCTACAAGATTCTTTTTCATAGGAAGTGGGTTAGACTTAAATTTGTTTTATATTTGCTTCTTGATGCTCTCTTTTGCTTCAATTCATATTTATCATGTGAGCATCTTCTCAAATTATCATGCCTAGCTAAAAGGCTTTAAAGAAAAGCACTTCTTGGGAGATAACCCATGGTTTTATTTTTTGCTTTGTTTTTCTTTGTTTTCTTTGAGTCAAGGTGTTGTATACTTTTGTAGAAACTCCTTTCTATCTTTATTTTCATGTATTAGTTGTGCCAAGCAAAGTTTCTAGCGAAAGTTAGAGTTCGTTTTGGATTTCTACGCAGGAAATAGATTTCTGTTGTCCACCGTAAAAAATCTTATAAAATCCAGAAAGATCAGAGTGACTTGAAAGTTTTTGTGCTTATTCCCTAGATAATTCCAAAAATTTCCAGTTCTTTAAGTTTTTCGATCTGAGAAACGTAAGTGCACCGAAAAAATCCGTCTTTATAGACTGTTTTGGTTTTGGCAGATTCTGCCATTTTTCTTGCATTTGCTCTTTTACGATGTCAAGTGGATTTCTTTGCTTCACAAAACATCTGTGGCTGTAGGTAATGTTTAACAGTATGGATAGCACTTGTGCCCATGCAGATTCCATGGATCTTTTATAGTTTCACTAACCCTCTAATGCGATTTATTCTTTGAGTGTGGTGTGAGGGAAGTTTTCAAAGAGGGTGATATAATATGATCAAGAAGAGTGCAAGGTCAAAGCTTGGGGATGCCCCCGTGGTTCATCCCAGAAAATTATAAGAAGACTCAAGCATCTAAGGGCATCCCCTTCTTCATCAACAATTTATCAGGTCACTTCTAGTGAAACTATATTTTTATTCGGTCACATCATATGAAGTTTACTTGGAGCGTCTGTTTGTTTTTCTTTTGTTTTATTTTGTTTTCTTGCTGCAATAATATAGTTAGAATCTAGAATTATTTGTGTGGGAGAGAGACACGCTCCGCTTTTTCGTTTGAATACTCGTTATGCTCGTATTCTTAGTTTTTCTTCTAGCTGCTGCAAAATTCCTGTTTAGCTCCTGTTTTTCTTGCATCTCTTATTCAGAGCTGTTAGTTTTAGTATATTTGTGTTATTACTCTCGTGTTTCATTGTTGTATCTCTTGGATAGTTTTTGTTTATTATGACATTCTTGGTGTTGGAAAGCAGTAGTACCGTTTTTGTGCTTATAACGGTGCAAATAGAAGCTTGTATAAACTGTGGCTAGACTTTTTCATGTCATGCTAGATGTTATTTTAATTCTAAAGCCTAATGGTTATTTTTTAGCATGATTTGTCTCAAATAGCTGAGAGTGTTTAATGTGCCTTAGAAAGAATAATGAGTTGTTCTTGACATATTAAAGCATAAATTTGTGGTCTTCTCCTTTGAATGTTTTATTTGGTTGACGTGTCGCATACTCACACCATGTTTATGACTACAAACCAGTCACTTATAGACTCTATGATCATTTAGTTTTTGAACTTGTAGTACCACTTATGCTTTGATTAATGCTGTTTTTGTCGCTATGCATGATTATGGCTATTATTTCTCTTTTGATATGTCTCTTGTCGGATATATACCGAATAGGGGTATAGAAGATGGTAGACAAAAGAGCTGGACTACCAGGGTGGCCTGCAAGGTAATGGGCTTAGGTCCATTGGGCGGCCCAGTAGTCCAACGCGTAGAAGCCGGATTCTAGAAGAACCCGGATCATGGCCCGCGTGATCTGGCTTGGAGGAGAAGACGGATTCCTTACTTTCCAAGTTACAAGTTAAACGTAGTCTTCTAGGTTTCTGCTTCTGTAAGCCCTAATCCGGCTATTATATAAAGCCGGACGGGAGATAGATTTCATAAGTTCAATAAGTTCCTTTAGTTCCAAGGTTCTAGGTTCTAGCTTAAGCCTTGCGCAACTCGCCGGGAAGTTCATCCTCGACGAGTAGCTAGATCTATTCCTTTACACTGTAACCTTATTATACGGGCTTTAGTCCCACATAGTGAGAAGTGCAGGAGTAGGTACGCCGTACTGTCGCGACGTACCGAACCTGGGTAAATCCCGTGTTCTGTGTTTACTACGCTATCCCGTTACCCCACGTCTCTACCGTAGTCTCATGGCACCCCAGTCTATGAAAACTACTACGATGTCTCGACAGTTGGCGCCCACCGTGGGGCAAACGACGTCAGGCGTGAAGTTCCGATCTGGGATATTAGGCGGAATCGGAAGATCGATCACTGTTGGAAGCTTGGAATTCGACGACGACGTCGGGCGCTTCCTCGACAACGGGTCCTACATCCCGGCGCAAAACCATCTGGTAAGTGCCTGCGTTTTACCGATTGGATCTGCTAATATCTTTATCGGATTAACCGCGGAAGCAATGGGGTTTTGCGGTGAAAGCAATTATCTCCCACCCGCCCTATACCCAGTCGAAGACGACTATGATGCCGGATTTTGCTCAGATCGCCGACAAAACAGTGATACGCACTTTATCGGCATGGTGCAATCCGAGATCGCCGAAAACACGGATGACGGAAATCCCGTGCAAGAGGCAGACAACGATACACCCGTCACAGAGACGGAAGAACCAATACCCGTCACAGAGACGGAAGATCCGACATCCGTCAACCAGACGATGAACTCGGAAAAAGAGTCCGTGCTTGCCGCCATTGAGGCGAGATTGGAGTCGGAAACCGGATCGGATAACTTCTCCGAAGACGAAGACGATGATGCCTTCGTAAGAAAAGTTAAGTCCTTTCAAGAGGGATTCCATGAAGTGCTAATGGCAAAACCAGCTGATACAACGGGTGCCGACAGCCAGGAAAGCCCTAAAACCCCTCCGCCAGCAGAGGAGAGGGAAGACGGAGAAACTTCTCCGATATTTCCTAATGTCAAGGAGATGACAGAGGATGAACCTGTCAAAAAACCTCCCTCTTCCAAGAAAAAGCACCGTGCTTCTAAAAAACCAGTACAAACTCCGGAAGAAAAAGTCAGCCGATCTCGCTGATGAAAACCTGGAAGTTGGAGATATTAGTGGCACAAAGCCTACGGAAAAGAAATCTAAGGAAATCACTGCTCCGCCAATGACAGAACTGGAAGAGCAAGAACTATTACAAACTCCAGTGGGACCCAATGAACCCCCTGAGATGCTGGAAGCCAGGAGACAAGCTTTCCAACGGCAACAGCAACAACTGCTTAGATCTCGGCAACACCTCCAACAAACCCATAATGACATCAAAATTATGAAGGAAGAAATTGAGGAGTACGAGAGAAAGCATAGATCTGCCTTAAAACCTACGAGGTTACCCGGAATTGCAAAACCGGAAGAACTGCCGCCGAAAGAAAGGTTCTATAACCCATCTTGGCAAAAGCAGTTAAACGGCAAAGATGCCAAGGGCGAACCAATATACAAAACCGCAGCTGAAAACGCGGAAGCAGCGTTCGCCATCCTGAACAATGATCTGTACTCCAACGGGGAAAAACTCCAAGGGGTGTATGCCTTCCTAGGAAAAGCATTACAGCAGCAACAGCGAGGACAAGAGCGATCAGGGAGGCTGCATGATAATTCCGCCCTCTGCAAAACTGTTACTTGCGCTGCTGGAGCACCTGACCGGAAGAACCCGGAGATTCGGATAAAAAAGAGGATCCGAGAAAAGACAAGAAAAACCCCGACAACCGGGACGCAGCGTCTAGAACCGTACCTCATCTCCCGAAAGATGGATATAAACCACACGATCGGGAAGACAAACACCGGAATGACGGCAAAATAATGCCACCTCCGAGAAACCCAGCTGAAAAAGCTGGAAGATACGATACACCTCACAGGCGTGAAAGATCTCGGACACCGCCCAAAGATAAGGAAAGGTACAGGAGCAGGACTCCACCTAATCCCAGAGGGCGTGACAACGGAAGAGATAGAGATAACCTCGGAAAAACGCGTCCGCGTAACAATGGAAAAGAAAGGAGCAGATCCCCTTCTGTCCATTCAGCCGGGAGATATTCTGCACATATTGACAGAGCAGAAAAGGATGATCTATACTTTGGTCCTAAGTGTTTTACTGACAGGATCCGAAGGATAACCCTGCATTCTGGCTTTGCCAAAGTTGGTCCAACCTACCAAAAATATACCGGCAGTACAAACCCGGATACCTGGCTTTCAGATTATTACACAGCCGTCCAGATCAACAACGGGACAGACCTGGAAGCTGTCAAGTTTCTTCCCCTAATGTTGCTAGACGGAGCCAGAGATTGGATTAATGGTTTACCATCAAGAACTGTCGACAGTTGGGATGATATGGCGAGGGTATTTACTCAGCATTTTCGAGGAACATACAAACGCCCAAATAGCATCAACCAGCTGAACCGTTGCACTCAATTTGAAGACGAACCATACGTGGATTTCATCTCCAGATGGACTGCAATGAAGAATAGTTGCTCTGGGGTAACTGACGTACAAGCAATGCATGCTTTCGTCAATGGCCTAAAACCCGGACTTGTACCGTTCATGGTTGGCTCTAAAAAGCACAAAGATCTCGGATCTATGCTTACAACCGCTAATGAGCATGCTGCAGCCGAAGACGATATCAGAGCAAGAGGAGGCAATATTGAGTCACTGATACTGGCCAAGAAAACACCTCGTTCTGATAAAAAAGGAACTCCGGAGTCAACGACAAAGCCCAAGGAGGTTAACTTAGCCTTTGGAGGAGAAAAAGGGAACAAGTGGAAAGGCCGCAGTCCGGATCCCATCAATTACACTCCTGAAGAATGGGAGAGAATTAAGTCGGAACCCTGCGTCCACCACTCTCAGTTTGGGAAACCAACCCACACGAACGCGCAATGCCGGCTAAACAAGCATATGAAAGGCAATGCAGGATCCGGAAGTAAAGGGAAGGGTTCCAAGAGGAAACCTGCCAAACAAAAGCCAGAAGCAGAAAAAGAAGACAGTGAATCGGACACTGATGACAAAATCCAGGAACAACAGCGAAAAGGCGAACCTAAATTTCCGAGAGTTGACGGAGAAGCAATGCTAACTTTCCTAGCAACCCCGTCAGCAAAGGTGGCCAAAAGGACACTTCGAGAAATAAACGCGGTTGTTCCTGCAACCCCAAAATTCTTGAAGTATTCCAACACACCGATAATCTGGGATCAGTCTGATCATCCCGGAAATATCCCTGAACCCGGCACACAAGCTCTTGTTGTAAGCCCTATTGTTCAAAACACTAGGCTAAGAAGAGTGCTGATGGACGGAGGATCCAGCATCAATATAATGTACCTGGATACACTGAAGCACTTGAAGATATCCGAGTCCCAGCTCAATTACAGCAATATACGCTTCCATGTCATCGTTCCTGGCAGGCAAGCACGATCCCTAGGAGAAATTTCCCTAGATGTCACCTTCGGAGATAAAGATCACTTCCGGCAGGAAAAAGTATCCTTCGAAGTTGTGCCGTTCGAGAGCGTGTATCACGCAATACTCGGACGTCCGGCTTTCGCCAAGTTTATGGCAAGATCTTGCTATATCTACAACAAGCTGAAGATGCCAGGACCCAAAGGAGGAGTAATCACCATTGCCGGTGATTTCAAGCTGGCAAACGAGTTGGAGAAGCAAAACGCCCTTTGCGCTCAAAGAGTTATAGCTCAGGAAGAACTGAAGGAGTTAGCCAAGGAGGTATCGCCGAAAGAAATGCCGGCAGGAAAAGAAACTCGGAAGCCAACAGATAGCTTCAAGGCATCCGAGAATACAAGACAGGTAATCCTAGATCCCAAAGATCCGACAAAATTCGTCGTTGTAGGGACTGGGATGACCGACAAATAGGAAGGCGAGCTCATCAAGTTCCTCCGTGAGAACTGGGACATTTTTGCTTGGTGTCCAGCTGACATGCCAGGCGTACCCAGGGAACTTGCTGAGCACCAACTCAAGGTTATTCCCGGATCAAAACCCGTCAAACAAGGTCTCCGTCGATTTGACGGAAGAAGACGGAAGGCTATTGGCAAGGAAATTATCCGGCTTTTAGCAGCGGATTTCATCAAGGAGGTAATCCATACTGACTGGTCCGCAAATCCGGTATTAGTACCGAAGAAAGACACAACTGCACTCAGAATGTGTATAGATTACACAGGATTGAACAAGTTATGTCCGAAAGATAGGTTTGCGCTGCCGCGAATCGATCAAATAAGATGCCACTGCAGGCTCTGAGCTTTTATGCTTTTTGGATGCATACTCCGGGTACCACCAAATACGCATGAAAAAGGAAGATCAAATCAAGACTTCTTTTATAACCCCATACGGGACGTATTACTACGTAACCATGCCTTTTGGCCTGAAGAACGCAGGTGCAACCTACCAGCGTTGCATGCAACGTTGTTTGCATAGTCAGATTGGAAAAAACGTCCATGTTTACGTGGACGATATTGCTGTCGTAACCAAGGAAAAAGATACACTCCTTGAGGATTTGCGAGAAACTTTCGAAAACTTGCGCACTTACAAGATGAAGTTGAATCCATCTAAGTGCGTATTCGGGGTTCCCTCAGGAAAACTTCTAGGTTTCATCGTTTCTCACAGAGGAATAGAAGTGAACCCGGAAAAGATCAAGGCAATCTCGAACATCTCGGAACTTACGTGTGAAAAAGGTGTCCCAGAATTGCCGAGTTCCGCCACAGCCATAAAAAGATTTCTTAGTTGGCTGGGGGCTAAGAACCTACCATGCTTCAAGCTGCTGAAAAGTTTCGACAAGGTCAAGTGGATCGCGGAAGCCTGGGAACACCTAGCAAGTTATGTCCCCTTCTGTACTTAGTTCAAATCTATGTAAACATCTTTTGAGATCATGAAATAAAGTTGTCGGAATGCTGTCATCCATTTTTCTTATAAGTACAAAGTGTTTCCGCCTCATCTATTTCCCAATGATCTTACAAATTTCTCAATGTTAACCCGAATTGTGCTTGCGTACTCGGCGTTACATAACTGAATGATTTTTCAGCCTTTTAACGGCTAAAGGAAACTTGAATTGCCTGCGTGCCCAAGTTTCACTTAAAACTTTCCTTGTTTCTCTAAGTCTTATCTGATCGTGCGTATGCTGGGTTACTGGAACTAGTTAGTAAAAATGCCTTTAGCATGATTCATGTTTTCGAGTTTCAAAACTGCTTGGTTCGTCCCCAGTTACTCGGCATAACGATTCATAATGCTATTTGAGCCATTTCAAACACTAAGGACAGTTAAAGCATACACACCAGAGAACTTAGAAGATAAAGGAGTGATAAAATTCAAACAACTTGCAAAGTAATTTCATAGTTTAAACTGCAAAAGACGGAATTTTCATTAATACATAAGAAGCATTACATTTTGGATTACAAATGAAAGAACAGTAATGCTCCTATTGTCTAAATTTTCTATCCAGGTTCCAGGTAACCCTTCAAGAATCCGACTCCTCCTCGCTGCTTTCTTCATCGGGAATTGGAGGAGCTTCTTCTTCTGGATAGTGGACGCCGACATTTACCATGGCGGCAATCTGGGTGGCGTGGCCCTTAACTTCACCAAAGATGGTGGATCGTTGCGCATCCGTGTATCCCTGAGGGACGCCGGTGGCCACACGCCAGGATTTGGCACTAGGGTAGTGCATGCGCATAAGGCCTAAGGCCATACGCGCACCACCCCGTGCAGCGGAGCGGAGAACAGACTCCTTGGACTCCGCCACCTCCATGATGATACCCGGAAGTTTTTCAACCTCCGAGCATTCCCCAGATTTTTCGGGAAGAAACTTGCCTACTAGCTGCGTTGCAGCAGCCTTCATCAAGTTCCATGTCTCCCCGAAAGCTCGGATGCCTGCAGCCCGAGTGCCATCTGGGGTGTCTCCTGTTTGATCCAATAAAGCATACAAAAGGGTTAAGGAGACAAACAAGAAAGCAAAAGATGGAAAGATGAAGACAAGGGTAAAAAATTTACCGATGAGTTTATCGATCTCCGAAACTTCCTCCAGGCGAAGGTTCAGAGCTTCAGTCAAATCCTGGATGGTGGATTTGTCTTTCTCCGCCTGCTCGGAAGCCTTGGAGTTAGCCACTCCAAGGGCCAGATTGCTGGCTTCCAGGTCTTTTTGAGCCTTCACAAGATTCTTGTGAAGCTCAATGTTCTCATTGCGGAGAATCTCGGCGTTGCCGGAATCTTCCGCTGCTTGTTTAGCTTCAGCTAAAGCAGCTGAAAAGCAAAGGGAAAATCCGAGTTGATCAATTTCATCGGGAAAAAACCTTAACAAAGTCTTAAATCGGAAATTTCAAAACGAAAAAGCCTACCTTTCGTTTCCGTCAAAGCGAGCTGAGACGATTCCAGCTCCGCCTCTCTCTCCTCAAGAATAGAAAGAAGACTTCGAACTTCTTTATTCTTGATAGTGAGCTTCCTGAAAACTTCAAGGTTTATGGCCTCGGAGGTTTGCTGAAACACAGCAAGGAAAAGTATGGTTAATAAAAACATCAAAGCAAAAAAGCATGCATTTTGTTTAATGCTTGGGGGCTAGAGTTACATACCTGGCTCATGCGTTGCAAACCTGCTAAGTTTTCCCGGAATTCTTTCGCGTATTCCGCGAAGTGATTTTCGGCCGCGTTCAAGCCGTCATTTATAGCCTTAAAATCCTTGTCAAAGGTGGGGATTTCCTCGTCGAAAGTCCGAGAAGATTTTCCCACCTCTGGAGCCGCCCTTTCCCTCGTGTCCGACTCGGACACAACGGGCTGGCTGGGCTCTGGGGGCTTGGTGGTGGTGGCGGCAGTAGGTTCTTCCGCCATTGTCTGCGCGTATCCGGGGCGACGGCGGGAGATGGTTGGCTGCCTCGGTTGGAAGAAGCTCTGAGCTTCTTCAACTTTCTCGGCTTCAAGGTGGAGGGGGGCAAGCTAAAAACCAAAAACCCGGAAAAGGTTAAAACACCGAAGATGGACGAAAAAGATCCCATAAAAGAAAAAACCCAGAAGAAAATAACCTGGACGTGGCGACGGGATTCCGTCAAGGTCGATAATTTCATCCGAAGAAATTATCTTCTTGCGTTTGCGCCCACCAGTAGCGGCAGTACGCAGCGCATCCAGGTCGGCCTCGGAGGCTAACTCCGAGTCTGGAAGATCCACAAGCTGTTGGAAAAAACCAATCAGATTCGAAAGGTAGATTATCCAGGAAGTAAGATTATACCCAAATAACGGGAAAATTACCTTAGGAGCGGGTTGTCGGCCGTGTACATTGGCCGACTCTCCGTGTATTGATCGCGCGAAGCGACCAACTGATTGATGCGCCGCCTGAGCTCCTTTGCGGGCCAATCCTTGTCGGTTGTCCGCATTGGATCCTTGGCTCCTGTGTATTCACACAGGAGACGGCCTCCGTGGTTTGCTAATGGCTGAATCCGCCTATTCAGCCAGCAAAAGACCGTGTCCATACCGGTCAAAGGAGGTTTGGAGGAAGTGAGTTTGGCGATGCGCCTCTTGATCCTTAGTAGATCTGGAGGCAGAACCTGGACGGCCTCTGTAACCCAGTTATCCTGGGGAACAGCGGCGGAGTTCACAAAAGGTGGAACCCCGACGGCTTTTTTAGGAAAGGGCACGTCGGGGTGATAAAAGAAGGAACCCGTCCAGAATTTGACGGATTCCGAGGTTTTTATTTTGGGGAACCAATCCTCTCGGAATCTCCGAAGAGTAAAGGAAATGGTTCCGCAATTTGGGAGTGCGCCCTCCGAAGAGTTACGCTTAACCCCAAAGCAGTACAACCAAAAATCTAACCTAGGCTCTATTCCTAGGTAACCCTCGAATAAGGCCTGAAAGCCGGCCATATACAGAATGGAATTGGGAGGGAGATTATGAGGTTGGATGTTGTAGTGAGCTAGAACTTGGAGGAAGAAAGAAGAAGGGGGAAGCCCCATACCTCGTAGAAGGTGGGAGGCGAGAAGCACCCTTTCGTCCTCTTGCGGCGCGGGTTCGGTCTCCTCTTCCGGGAGCCGCCATCTCTTTTTCAGAACCAGGCCTTCCTTCTCCAAGTTGGGAAGAAGAGCCGGGGGAATACTGCAGGCAATCCAGTTGCCTGCAGTTTCCTCTTCTTCATCTCCTCCGGCGGCGGCGGTGGTGGCGGCCTTCGCGGCGGCAAGCTGCTCGTCGAGGAGCTCCACCTTTTCCTCCGCCGTTTCGGGAGCGAACGGCGGGGTCGATGCGGTGCTTGGTCCCGCAGCATCTGTGGTGGCGGAGACGTTTCCTCCGCCCGCTGCGGACGCCGTAGCCTTTTCCAGCTCTCCGCCGGCGTGCTTGGGCGACCCAAGTTGGGGATCTAGATCGTTCAGGAGCTCGTCGACGGAAGCACGAACTGGCGATGATTGCGGAGATGCCATCTTTCTCGGTGGTGTTGGTGCGCTCCGGCGTGGGAAGGGCTCGTCGGGGCAGGGAATCGTTCTCGCTCTCGAGCTCACGTTCGCACCAATGGTGAAGGCAGTGAGGGAGTGAAGAAGGTTGATGAGGAGGACGAAGACGACTATTTATAGCCTAAAAACCCTCTAGATACGCGCTAACGGCTCTTTTGACCGTTGGATGTTCGACGCGTGTCGCTCGCCGGAAAATCCGGGAAACGGAACGACAGAGGAATGATGGCTATCTCCTCGTTTCTCGTGAGAATCTGTCAGAGATACGTTGCAGGGTTTCCCGCGTGAAACCAAGCGGCGCTTACGTCAGTATGATTAAAGCGCTGATGTCACGTGTTCCTTTTCCGCGAAGGATCGCGAGAAGAAAAGCCGGATTTTCATAGTTCCGAGTTTTATGTTACCATCTTCTTCAAAAGGAAAGAAGAAAGAATCAAGACTGCTGAATCAAGTTTCCCGGACAAAATGTATTTGACGAAAGGCGGAGTTTCAGAGTTTTGATCCTTCCTGGGGGCTACTGTCGGATATATACCGAATAGGGGTATAGAAGATGGTAGACAAAAGAGCTGGACTACCAGGGTGGCCTGCAAGGTAATGGGCTTAGGTCCATTGGGCGGCCCAGTAGTCCAACGCGTAGAAGCCGGATTCTAGAAGAACCCGGATCATGGCCCGCGTGATCTGGCTTGGAGGAGAAGACGGATTCCTTACTTTCCAAGTTACAAGTTAAACGTAGTCTTCTAGGTTTCTGGTTCTGTAAGCCCTAATCCGGCTATTATATAAAGCCGGACGGGAGATAGATTTCATAAGTTCAATAAGTTCCTTTAGTTCCAAGGTTCTAGGTTCTAGCTTAAGCCTTGCGCAACTCGCCGGGAAGTTCATCCTCGACGAGTAGCTAGATCTATTCCTTTACACTGTAACCTTATTATACGGGCTTTAGTCCCACATAGTGAGAAGTGCAGGAGTAGGTACGCCGTACTGTCGCGACGTACCGAACCTGGGTAAATCCCGTGTTCTGTGTTTACTACGCTATCCCGTTACCCCACGTCTCTACCGTAGTCTCATGGCACCCCAGTCTATGAAAACTACTACGATGTCTCGACATCTCTCCCAGCCTTTTGCTAGCCTCCACTTGTACTGAGTATGAGCTCTACTCATGCATCCAACTCCCAAAACCAAAGTTTTCCATATGTGTCCACCATACCTACCAACATATGGTATTTAACAGCCACTCCAAAGTAAATTGCTCATGTGTTACCATTAAAACCTTCAAAATTACTCCTGTTTTGTGCTCCTGTTTTAGCTCATGAGGACGTGAATAGAGAATCTTTATCTCACTTGTTGATTGGACTTTCACACCCTGGATTAGTGGCTTCATCCGCTTATCCAATTGATTGAAGAGATGGCAGCGGGGTGCCCAGCCCCAAAATAATACAACAAATTCTCTTCACTATTTTCCCCCTGATTTATCAGTCAAAGCATAAT
>JAPCYS010003689.1:0-35297 GCA_028641055.1 Alopecurus myosuroides
CTATACCAATGTATATCATCAGAAACTCGGATGCAACAGGTAGAATAGCCAAGTGGACGATCGAGATGGGAGATTATCACATCAAACTACGAGCCCAGGTCAGCAATCAAATCTCAAGCTCTAGTTGATTTCATTAATGATTGGACTCACACATGCATGCCCACAATGACTCCAAGTTCGGAGTCTTGGATAATGCACTTTGATGGTTCCAAGCAATACGAGGGATCAGGAGCTGGAGTGGTGCTCACATCACCCAAAGGAGACAAGTTGAGCTACGTGTTGCAGATTCACTTTGATTGTTCCAACAACGTGGCCGAGTATGAGGCATTATTGCATGGATTGAAGATAGCCAAGGAGATGAACATTAAGAGGATACGGTGTTATGGAGATTCGGACCTCGTGGTACAGCAGGTCTCGGGAACTTGGGATAGAAAAGATGCAACTATGGCAGCATACCGAGAGGTGGACCGGGTTGCCGGGTGTTTTTCCGGGTATGAGGTGGAGCATGTAGAAAGAAAAAAACGAGGCAGCAGATACACTCGCCAGACTCGGCTCGCGCAGAGAGCCGGTTCCACCCAATGTGTTCCTGGACGAGCTATGGCGGCCGTCAGTTAAAACCGAGTCTGAGGAAGAACTGGCTAACAAAGACCCGGATTTGGAGCTCGTGGCCACAATACGCACTGTTCCCGAGTGGACAGAGCCGTTTCTGGCTTACCTATCACGGGGCGAGTTACCACAGCAAGAGGTACTAGCAAGGCAAATTCTGAGGCGAGCAAAAGGTTATTCCATCATCAATGGGGAGTTGTATAAAAGGAGCGCTGCAGGAGTATTTTTGCGCTGTGTAGCACCAGAAGAAGGCCGGCAAATCCTGAAAGAGATCCACGAAGGCGACTGTGGGCATCACGCATCCACAAGGTCCCTTGTGGCCAAAGCATATAGGCACGGTTTCTTCTGGCTCACAGGCTTAGCAGATGCGGAATGCTTGGTGGCAAGGTGCGACAGATGCCAAAGGTATGCCCGCCAAATCCATGTGCCGGCTATGGAGTTGCAAACAATTCCTTTGACCTGGCCTTTTGCCGTTTGGGGTATGGACATGGTTGGCCCCTTTCACATGTCACCTTGCAAAAAGACACATCTCTTGGTGGCTATCGATAAATTTACCAAGTGGGTTGAAGTTATGCCAGTTACCAATTGTGAAGCGATTACGGCAATTAAGTTCCTGAAAAGGATTATCTACCGGTTCGGGTATCCTCACAGTATAATTACCGACAATGGAACCAACATGTCCCTTGGCGAGATGGAGAAATTCTGTGGTAATAACGGAATCCGGCTTGATATAGCTTCTGTAGCTGATCCACAAGCCAATGGACAAGTGGAGAGGGCAAATCAGGAGTTACTTCATGGATTAAAGCCACGATTGCGAGTCCCATGTTTCAGAGCTGCTGGAGCATGGGTTGAGGAGTTACCTTCAGTGGTTTGGGGTATCAACACTACACCTAACAGATCTACTCAGATGACACCATTTTTCATGGTTTATGGTGCAGAAGCAGTGCTACCAAGTGATATCATCCATGACTCACCGAGTATTGGCTTACGTCGAGGTGGAGAACGAGAAGAGGGCAGGATGCCGTGGATATGTTAGAAGAACACAGGGAACAAGCTTTGGAGAGATCAGCCATATACCAGCAGGATCTGCGGAGATATCATAGTCGGCGCGTGAAAACCCGGTCTTTCAGGAAGGAGACCTGGTTCTGCGCCTGGTACAATCAAGGAAGGAAAACACAAGTTATCCCCACCATGGGAAGGACCGTTCATCATAAGCCGGAATCTGCACAATGGATCATATTACTTGATAGATGCAAGGGAAGAGTCGGCCACGGTTAATGACACCGCTCATACCACTTCATCTATGCAGGAAAGAGAAAGACCATGGAACGGCTCAGCTACGTCCCTACTATACTTAGTTTAGACTAGATTTACAAGTGGAATTACACGATGTAACAGGCAGCAGGTTTTAGACGCACTCTTTTCCTATCCAGGGTACCTAAGGGGACTGGAGGGTTTTTAATGAGGCGGCTTGCTGACCTAACTTTTCTCGTATCAATAAAGAGATGGTTAAACAATATATTGTTTCCTTTTCATGTGTTTTTTATCAAGTTTTTCTTTCTGTTGTGTTTTTATTTTTTTTCCAGGTAAGTATTATTTACTGTTCTTAGTACATTAGTTTCTTTAGTAAATTGCGTATATTTAGGTCTTGGGGGCTGATTGCTTGAATAGCACAGTTACAAACTCAAAGACCCGGCCACGATGCCTATGAGTTATAAGGGCCGATTACTTGCAAACAAGTACGGCTGCAAGCTTATAACCGGACAAAGGAGCCAAACTTTCTTGACTTTTCTTACTTAAGCTCGATGTGACTCGCACTAAAGTGGCATGCTTTGCTAGCGTATGGTTACAATCAGTCATGATGCCCAATGGGACTTGCCTGATCCTGTCTTCGTACAGCTATAGCGACATGATTATCCACGCGAAAGCCGGCTTATAGTACAAGAAGGTCAAAAGGGTCATCTAAATCACAAGTTATACAGAGTACAAGGTTAATAACCGGAAACTCAAAATTTATTAAGCATAACTTCAAAACCTATGTGAACGGCTCTAGATTTTGAGCTTAGCATGTAACAATTTGTTTCTTTTGAAAGACCCAACACCCCAGACTCGGAATTTCGGGCCTTGGGGACTTGGGAATTTGAAAACAGAAACAAATTATCCAGCTATTCAGCTCAATTACCCCTACTCAGATCCTTAGGAGATGCGCTGATGATATTACGCTGTGGGGGCGCCGGTTCCCTCGCACATATGAGGCTGACGTTTTGTCGCTCCATGCTTACTTTAGGGCTAGATCTCTCTAGCGTGTACGGTTTTTCTTCCCCTTATTTGCTTGTCCGTTTGTAGTCCGCCGTCCCCCCTACCCCTTGTATTGCTGCTATTGTAACCTCCCTGTACTTTGGGACCCTCCAAATCCTACTCTTTCGACTCGACTGGTTTTTTGTCAACAATGCCTGGAATTTCCTGTTTCCCTCCACAAACCTTCACTCCGATGCCAGGGACACAAGTGATCATGTCCCCCTAATTGCTACCATCTCTACGTCTATCCCTAGGTCGACCATCTTTCGCTACAACAAATCCTAGGACGTCCACCCCGCTTTCTGCCGCTCAATAGTCACCGCGTGGAATTCATCCTACTGTGTGGATGCTACTGCACGGATTGTCTCTCGCCTCCGTACCTGCCGTATCGCCTGCAAGAAATGGACGAAGAGCTGCTCTCATTTCGCCCAACGAGAGACCGACGCTCGCATCAGAATTGCGGGGGGCGCCCATACTCGCTTCCCACATGCGGTTAGTGCACTCATCATGGATCGGAGGACAAGACCCTTTTCCTAATTAAGTTCGACACTAGCAGGCCTCAAAACCACGTCGGGCCTCCTGCCGGTGCCTTATCATCAAATTAATATTACCCAAAACATTATCATGTTGTTGATTAGGACAAACCCAACTATCAAACTAAACAGGTGATAGGACAAATGACAACAAGACTAGAGCGCAAACAACACTAAGCATGCAACTATGACACGGGGCCAACAAGGTAAACAAACAACAGTTAATAGGAAGTGAAAGGAAGGCTATATCATGGCTGCAGGGTAACAATATGATAGGATCGAGACACAAGCATCGAATCATAAGGCTAGCATAAGGACAACAGGAAGAATCGGTAACAAGTGATGAAAGGCAGTCATAGGTAGCAAGTGAGTATACTTGCCTGGAATCCAGCAAGTAGAGGTACATCCGAAGAACTTGTCGTTGCTCACATCATCTCAACGTCCTATCCGCGAAGAAGCAACGAACTAGCACAAACACCGGATGCAACAATTACTTCTACGGCAAAAGATCCAGCATGATCAAGATATGGATGCATGACAAGTTTAAGGATGCATCAAAGATAAACTAGTTGACATGGTAAACATATTTAAATGGGCCCATATGCAATTTTGGATTGCATATGGAAAAGCCCATGAATTAATGTTGAATTAAATGATCTACAAATAACCATCATGTGAAAGTTGATTAGAATGATGCATGGATGATGAAAACAATAAGAAAACAACAATAGCTTCAGTTTGATATGTTGTTTACCAAGTTTGGAAATTTTATTTATTAAGTTATGAACTTTACCTTCTGGATATCATCTTCTTCTGGGGGCGCAAGGTTAGAGCCTACAATGTAAACAACAAAGGTTACATCAAAATATTCCGGTATCATGGATCAAGGAAAAACCAAGTCACGAACCAGCAAGTAACAATATCTCACCAAGTAGGACACGATAAGTGTCGGCAACTTGGGCTGATAATTTCTTCAGCGCAGCCTGAACAGTGGTGTACTTCTTCTTGTACTTCGCGACATCCTTGTTAAGCGTTTCCACCTCAGCCTCAAGCTCCTCTCGCAGCTTTACCTCAGTCTCCAGGAGTTGATTGGTCTTGGCCAAAATTTCCTCGGACCGGGCCATTTGTGCCTATAAGGGAAGGAAAGATAAAGGTTAGTCGGATACATAATAACCCAAGTATTAAAGAGGTACCAAGTACAACTTCGACAAGTTATACTCGGAACTTGGGGACTAGATGGATACTATGAAATACCAGTCAGTATTACCTGATGTTCAGCAGCCATGCGCTCCAACATATTGTTCTCTGTGGCCTTCAGGGCGAGGAGGGCGCTCATCATCTGGTCGAAGGAATGATTACCCAGGTTGGAAGACCCGGGATCCTGGTTACTCGGAGACCGAGTTCTTGCCTTGGCAGAGGAAGGCACCCGAGTCGCTCGAGTGTCGGAGTTCAGCTCGCCTCCCCCTGTGCCCAGGATTGTGACCTCTTCGTCCTCATGCGCGTGCGAGGCTATCGGATACTCGGCTTCTCGATCAGCTGGGTTCTTCGGTGGCACTTGCTCTCCCTCGCCGCCAGCCGCAGCCATCGTGTCATCAACCGGATTCTCTTTGCCCGGGTCATCAGTTTCCATGTCATCCTGGTCACTGGTAGTGACCTTGGCCCTGAGAATGGTACGAGTAAGCAGTTAGTATGTAGCTAGAGAAAATTATGGATGAGTATTAGAACAGCAAGAGAAGAACCTTACCCGGAGTTCACCATGAAGTCTGAGGGGAATTCGCTGCTAGACCCGGAAGAAGCTGATAAAGATTGAGAAAGTGAGACGCGGGGTCGTCCCGCTAAGGGGTGATTGGGAGAAGGAAATCTTTGATACTCGGGATGAGATTGAGAAGTACCGGCGCGCTGAGCCGGAGATGGTGGGATACCCGGGTTGAGCGTGGCGTCACCCGGAGTGTTCCGGGTCACCCTGCGCTTGATCATGGGTGGTTCCTTCAAGTATGACCAGTCGGATAATTTACGGTTTAGCTCGCACATATTAGTGAAGGAGTATGGTTTGGAGGCAAGGGAGCGATATGGGACCTTAAAGACAACCCCTCGGGGTTTTCTCTTAGCTCCGACCTCGATGACCGGTTCAGCTTCACTCTCATCACTCTGTGTTTCCACCCCGTCTTCCGGGTCTTCTTTTTCTTCCTTATCCTCCAGCCCCGAGAGTCACCAATGAATACAGTCGGAAAAGCAGGAAGTGTGGAGAAACAAGTTAGCAGAAATTGGGTTGGGTAAAACCCGGAATGTACCTTCCTCCGAGTCAGCTGCCTCTTCATCTTCTTCCGGGTCTCCGGAGGAAGGGGAGGTCTCAACGTTCCAGAAAGCGCTGTCAGCCTGAGGTGAAGGCGTAAAAGTAAGAGTTAGTGATTGTATCAAGTGTAAGTGCAAGAATGAAAGTGAAAGTATAAGTGCCGGATCTTACCGCGGGAGCCGGATTCTCGCGTGTATATGGATCTAATCCGGCTATGTTCCGGATCACGTCCAACTTCTCTGTCAAGAAACCCTTGATGGTCTTGTTAGTGTCACCGGCCGGGTAATTCTTTGAGGAATAGCGGAGCGCGTCCGTGACGTGCCCAGAGTAGTCGCACATCAGCTTTGCGCGAATGGAGTTGGGCTGGATCCGGAAGTCCACCCATGTCTTAACCAAGTTAAGCCCAAGGAGGCCTTGAGCAGAAAGAACGGCTATTTTGGATAGAAGGGGCTGGATGGCTTCCCTGTCCGATTCAGGGGGGAAAGCATTGAAAGTGTCGGAAAGATCTAAGAGACCCTCCGAGTAACCCGGCAATTTCCTCTCGCCGGGTGGGGAGGTGTCCCGGCAATAAAAGAAAGTTTGCTGCCAATGCTTAACGTGAGAATTAAGACTGAGAGTCGGCATGGGTGAATTCTTACGGCGCTGGATAGAAACCCCGCCGCAGGCCAAGAGGGCTCCGTCACCGCTTTCGCGACACGGTTTGCATTGAAAAAATTCGATAAACAAAGCGAGATTGGGCGGGATGCACAAGTAAGATTCGCAAAGGACTATGAAATGGGTTATATTCAACATAGAGTTAGGCCCTATGTCGAATACCCGGAGGCCGTAATGGCTGAGGACCTCACGGAAAAAAGATGGCAACTCGGCAGCTACGGCCTTAGCAGCGCTAAGTGTTTTGGCGGGTGTGCTGTATCTGGGTCTAGTGGAGGTGTTCGCGGTGGCGGACTGACTGGGAGACTCTACAACCGTTGCCATCTCGGCGCCTAAGTTGCGACGCGTAGCACCTACTTTGCTAGCTCTCCCAACAACCGGTGTAAAACCGTGAGCCTTGTTGTACTCAATCTGATCTAGGCTAAGCTCTAGCCTAATCTTCTCCAACTCCGCCTGCTCAGCGAGCAGCTCCTGGCGCTGCCGGTCGAGCTGAGCCTTCATGGTCAGGAGCTCGAGATCAGTAGGAGGCGGCATACCCGTCCGCGCAGCAGACGCAGGGATTGTCGGAGTAGTGGAAAGGGGAAGGTTGCACTCCTTCTCGTAAGGCTTGTGCGTCTTCCCGCCAGCACTCGGGCCAGCGAGATCCTCGATGACGCCCGCAGCGGCAGCAGCTATACCCTTCCCGGCGTCAGCAGCAGGGCCGGTCATCATCACCTCCGCGACGTCCGCAGAGCGGCCCAACGGCCTCCCGCGCGCGGCGATGACGGCAGGTGGATCTTCCGCGACATGCACCAGCTCGGGGTACTCGCGGTCGACGACGGTGGTGACGTAGACGAGGTGCGCGCCGAAAGAAAGCACCGAGCCGCCCTCCGGCATGGCCCTGCCACCGAAATCGCCGGTGTTGTCGGTGACGAAGTTGAAGGAGCCGAATCTGTGGACAAGGCCACAGACCACGCGCTCTCCGGTAGCAGAAATCGATCCCGTCCGAACGAAAACTCCAACCAGCGCCGCTGGTTGCCCCACGGTGGGCGCCAACTGTCGTGGTGGTGTCACGGCAGATGCGATAGGATGGATAAAGTTGTGGGGACGATGGACGCACATGTAACGAGTGCTCAACCAACTCCCTCGGGACTCCTGGTAAATCTTCATTGGACCAGGCGAACACGTCCCGATTCTCACGGAGGAAGTGGATGAGCTCGCTTTCCTATTTCTCCGCCAACCCGGAGCCAATGATGGCTACGCGGTCGGGGATCCCAGAATCGGTTCACATTCTTGACCTAGTTCCGCACGTAGAGAGAAGGGTGGCTACTCGGTAGCAAGAACATCTGTACTGTGGCTACTCGGAGAGACACTAATATACAGAGAGAAAGGCAGGAGTAGGGGTTTTACCTCCTCACGAGGGCCCTGAACCTGGGTAGATCGTGTTGTTTGCAGTGCTTATTCCATACTTCACGCGGCTACTCGTCGCGTGATCCCTCCCCGAGCGCCTCCAGCGTCCATTGTCCCCACAACTTTAGCCATCCTATGGCATCTGCCGTGAAACCACCACGGCATTTTTTGCTTTGTTTTTCTCTGTTTTCTTTGAGTCAAGGGGTTTTATACTTGTGTAGCAACTCCTTTGTATCTTTTTTTTTCATGTTTTAGTAGTGCCAAGTAAAGTTTCTCACGAGAGTTGGAGTTGGTTTTCGGATTTCTGCGCAGAAAACAAAATTCTGCCGTCCACCGTAAAAAATCGTGAAAAATCCAGAAAGATCAGAATGATCTGAAATTTTTTGTTCTCTAGGTTTTTCGATTTGAGCAACTTAAGTGTCTCGAAAAAATTCGTCTTTACAGACTGTTCTGGTTTTGACAGTGTCATTTTTCTTGCATTGACTCTTTTGCGATGTCAAGTGGATTTCTTTACTTCACGAAATATCAGAGGCTGTAGCTAATGTTTAAAAGTATCAATAACACACTTGTGTCATACAGAACCCATTGATTTTTATTTTTTGCACTAACCCCTCTAATGCGACATCTTGGCCCACATACTGCTATAAGCAGTCTACTAGAGTCTTGCAAAATAAAAGAAGAATAGTTATCACAGATCATATCAGGGATGTTCCCTCATATTAGTATCAAACCTACTCTTTTTGTTATCAATGCCACATAACAGGATCAGGACGTAACGAGCCGAGAAATTAACCCCGCTCATCGAGCAGGTTCATGCTACTACTTGACAAAAATAACATTAGTCGAAGGTGAGCATACCTGGGCATGGGCAGCCCGGCCCGAAATTCCCGGGCCTAGGCCCGGCGGGCTTTTCCATGGGACGGGCCTGGGCCTCAGTTTTTAGGCCCGATGCATGTCCGGCCGGGCGATTTGATTTTTGGTGTTTTAACGAAGAGGCCCGAAAGCCCGACGATTTTCCCTCCCACGGGTCGGGCCTGGGCACGGAAACTAGGCCCGACTGTCGGGCCGGGCCGGGCCTGGGCCTTGGGTTTGTGCTGCGGGCTTTTTTAGGCACGGCCCGAAGCCCGGCCCGGCCCGAGATATGGCCAGGTATAAAGGTGAGTGCTTTAGGAGACGTACTAGCTAGACAACATTGACAAGGACCTCTATTCATGATAGGATAAGATGCACAGTTTGGGTTCCTAAGATGATGACAATTTAGGCACTTTGTTTATGTCCCCTGACTTTATGCCTTGTTTATTTTATCTTAACCTGTGTAACTGGTGACTTCGACACGAAACGAATTTTGCAGTGTCAACAACTGATACTGATAGTGTGATACTAATCGTAGGTTGCGCTCACACAGGCCATGCCTGGGACGGATGCAGTGCAGGTACTACACAATCAATCACAGGAACTGTCGGCAGTGTCATGCGCAAATCATTGAAGATATTAGAGCCCTGCAGATATATCTTCAGAGTTGGATCAGAATTCTAAAGCAACGCATGCTAAGTTGTATTTATAAAATGATTGAAAACGCTATCTCAAAAAAAGAAAAATGATTGAAAACACTTGGCAAAGGCGTCACTAATCAGGGTATTTCCCAGCTGGTTTTTCTAGATGACAATCATGCAATATGTTGGGATAGCCAAGACAGGGTCGCATGATGGAGAGCACCGTCTCAGTTCATATCAAGTCAACATTCACGGGATTGAGCGCACAAGCACTCCACAGTTTTCGACCATACAACAGAAATAGTTATTACAGATCAAATCAGGGATGCATCCTCGCATTAGTACCAAAACCATAACACGGATACAATGCCATTGCCTCAGCAAACCTACTCATCTTGGTATCAATGCCACAGCACAAAATCAGGTCGAAACGACCCGAGAAACCCATCCCGTTCATCTCTTCTTGAAACCATACTTCTTACGCTCGTAGAAGAGATCAGTCTTGGCGCTTCCCAGGTTCACGATCTTGGGACACCCGTCTCGGTCCTTCTCCTGCTGCGTGCACTCCTTGCAGTAGTAGGCATCCGAGATGCCGACCCCTCCGCAGATGACGCACCTTCCCTGGAACGAGCCGTAGTTGCACTCGTCGCAGACACGGACGAGTGTACATGGGCGCACATACGAGTCACAAATGACGCACTTGCCGTCACACTTCTCGCACAGGCGGCCAATCGCGATGCCAGGCTGCTTCCGGCACATGATGAGATCGGGATGATGCTTCGCCATAGCTGTAGGATGCTAACCTGTGAAACCATAATTGCATGCAGGACTTGTCAGAAACTAGTCAACCCAGGCTGTCAGCTAACGAAATGAAATAGTAGAGCATCCCTAGGAGGAGAAATAAATTGTTAATTCGGTTACTGGAGCTTTGGATGTGGCATCTTGAGAAGAACAAATTGCTAATGCAATTTATTTGTTGCACTCGCAAAATAAATAAAATGGTAAAGCAAACCTAAGAGAAACACAGTTTAATTCAGTTACTGAAGCTTTGGATATAGATCTTGAGGAGAGCCAAACTTATAGTGCAATATGTTTGTTACACTTGCAACCAACGACAACATAGGTGTAATACCCCTCTTGGCATAGAAGCAATATAGAATTCAGTTATTTCATTCGTAACACTGAAACTATTTTAGAACTAAGTAATCCATCAAGCCATACACATGGTCAAGGTGAAATAATCAACACAATAACATATTGCCCTTAAAGAGAGTATATGGTTCTAAATTCAGTCCCAAACTCCCAATGTTCCAATGTACTCCCTCCGTTCCAAATTAGATGACTCTCACATAGATGTATCTAGACATATTTTAGTACTAGATACATCTATTTGAGAGTCATCTAATATGGAACGGAGGGAGTATTCGTTTAGTGTCTTATGGAACCCTTAAAACATATTTTGACACAAACACTGTGCACACGGTTCCAAATTCCACTGACGCATTTCCAGTATACTCTTTATAATGTCATTACAGTCCCATCAAACATCAACCTTTCCTCATAAAAGCATACATACATGTTGGCATATGTCCACACTCCACAGAAGCCACATCGTAGTACACACTGTGAACTAAAAAGGTAATGACAGCAGGAGAAATAAAAACCCTGAATACCACAGCACAATGCACCCTTTTGGTACAGTATTTTTTTTTTAATTATTAGGTAATGTATCTTAACACAATACGATGTGGTTCAGAGGTTCTAAGTTCTAACTCTTTTTGATACGAAATTCGATGCTGGAAGCTGACCCATAACATTTCCCAACCAGATCGGTCACCTAGTAACAACAGAGATCTTGCTGATGACTTGAAGTTACGGGTGAAAAAGGATTAAACAGCGCCCCTACTATAACTATGTCCATAGATTCCAATTCACATTCAAAACTCTGAAATACAACAAAATGTGAAGACTAAAGAACACAAATTCGAAGTGAATATCTTATCAGTTCTACTGACACAAAAACCTACAGCCATGGCATCACTATCCAATGACCATATACAAATTAACAACATACATTTTGTTTCAGGCCACTAGCAGTAACATAAATACATCACATCACATGTAGGACATACCCCACATACTGCAAGCTAAAAATGTAATGACAGCAGGAGGAATAAAAACCCTGAATGCCACCGCACAATGCGCCCTTTTTTGGTACAGTATATGTTTCTAATGATTAGGTAAGGTATCTTAACACAGTACAATTTGGTTCAGAGATTTCAGAGGTTCTAAGTTCTAACTCATTGATGTACTAAATTTGATGCTGGAAGCTGATCCATAACATTTCCCAATCAGACGCGAATCGTCCAGTCCCCACATCCCCTGTTGTGGAGCCCTCAGGGCTCGTTTGGTCACAGGGGCCAAATCACCCAGGGAATAAACACCCAAGGGGGGATTTTCAGCGTCAGATGGGATCCGCTCCTTGATGGGGGGAAATGAGCCCATTCCATGTGGCCATTTGGTAGCAGGGGGAGACGGTAGCAGGGGGAGACCGAATAAGCCCCATGCACAACGTTATCAGTTTTGAAAACTGAGATAATTTTGCACATATATATATTTTTAGAAAATCAAATTAAATATTAATACTACAAATCAGAAGTACGTCAGTACTGGTTACACCGAGTTAAAGCTGCACAGACAAGTACTACTAGATCTCAAAGAAAAACGTTCAAGCCATGGTGTATATTCTATAACAAGTTCCAGATCTCGTCCAAAGGGAACGCATGCATGTTCCGAAGATAATTCTTGAACACAAATGAGTAAGTGAAAGCATCCAAGCGGCAGACATTCGAATCTCGACATCTGGTGCAGCATATATCAATTATTACATGTTCAAAAGTATTAGCTTTTAAACTTTCATACATTACTCCCAATAGATAAAAACAATGCATTAATTATAAGCAACATATCATTCCTTCAATTCTCAACCAAAATATCACAATTTTGCCGTGACTTCTGACTCTGATTCCCTGCTATTAACTCTCAGATTCCAAGCTAGTGTTGTAGAAGAAAAGTATGTATCTAGTACCTTGTTTCATCATGGATATTTTTACAAATAGAATACAAAATAGATGTATCGACAAAGAAGCTTGTTCGGCCCATCCAACATAACAAAATATGTAGATTCAGATTTAAGTTTTCTAGAATTGTAGGAAAATTTTCTTTCAATCATGTTGCATATGGACATACAGCAGGCGACTGCATATGGACATAAATAACTTGCACCTCTAACTTTATACACTCAACACAACCAACCAGATATACAAATAGCATACTTTCATTTCAATGTGAGGGCAAGAGGGAACAATAGAAACTAAATCAAGCCCAAGAAAAATCTTCATGGAAAAATATAACTTACAATTCAAAGACCCATACTATCAGAAAGACCATGTGTTAGTTTCTAGCAACGATTCCAGGAGAAAATATATGCCAACTGGTGAGTTCAATACTAATCACGAACAATCAGTGATAGCATTCATTGTGCATCAATCATATTATTATCATATAAATCAGGAATGGACAGAGTTATAAATTTGACGGTCACAGAGAGAATAGGAATAGGGAATCGACCTTGCCAGCTGCCGGTGAGCTTCACCTGGACGCCCTTGTCTAGGAACTTGGCCAGGTCAAGCGTGATCTCCTTGCGCCCCGCCTGAAGGAAACAACAACACAGACCCGCTTCAATCACCAAGAAAGAATCACACGCATCAAATTTATATTTCCATTAACAAAAAACCCATAACAAAACAAAAATCACGTACAACCGTTGCAAAACAACCAGATCAAGAACAAAGAAAATAGTAATTGTCCTGCACAGTTTTATTGAGGCAACCATGAGTTTAGGTATAGTGCTGGTTTGATTTCCAGTACTCATAGTTGGGCAAGAACTTTATCACCGGTAAACTTGGAGCTACGAATACAAAAGTACTGAATATGGCTTTTGCTACCACCAACGTCTCACCGAAGACTTGTGACCCTTGAGATAAATGCTTATCGCCACATAATCTAAATCTGGACTAGTTTAACGTGAGGTTTTCGTGGAAACAAGTTCCGTTGTCGAGACTGAATATAAATAACAGTGGGTGTTACTACTCTGAAAACTGAAAATGAATGGAAAGTGCATGGCTGATCTTCACTAAGCACGCATTTCAATTTTAGTTCCCAGGAGTTGGTTTCTCATGGCCATATATATGTATTGCCACACAAGGATGCTAGCAAAACATGTAAACAGGGAACACAATAGATTGTTAACTTCCATATATGCGGTGCATCCCTGCTCCTCCGATGGCCTGCTGCTGTTCCAGGCAGACTGCCGCGAACCTGTCACCGGCGGTGTCGACACTGCCCGACCACAACTCCAGCGCAGGGGAGCTGCAGCTGCTGCCGGCAGATGAAAGAAAGGGGAGGGGGAGGAGGAAAAGTTGGAATCGCTCCAAGAAAAGAAAAGATTGGCACTCGATAGTCATACAGAGAGGCTAGGCAGCTCGATCGGATGTTGATTTTGGAGTTGGGTCTCTGGGTCCTTCCCTTCACGCTTCTGCTGGCGGCGGCGCGACGGATGGTCACCTGTTCGAGGAGCTGCAGCAGCTCACCTCTGTGGCGTGTCCCGGCGAGGAGTAGATGAGAAAAGTAAGGGAGCGGTGGAGTAGATGCCTCACCTTTGTGGCGTGCTCGGCAACGGAGGTGGCGGAGGCGGACGAGCGACGGAGGGGGCGGAGGCGGACGAGCGACGGAGGGGGCGGAGGCGGACGAGCGCCGCCGAGCGAGCGAGGAAGGAGCGAGGCGAGCGAGGAAGCTAGGGATTTTGTCCCCGATGTGCTGACCAGGGAACCCTCACCCGGGGAAAGGCCGCGGAAGGCCCAATTTTCCTCGCCTCGCGGAGCACCAAATGGACGTGTAGGCCTTCCGCCTTCCCGGGCCAGATTTGGCCGGGGGTTTTCGGACCGGGGAAAACGCCGGGATCCCGGGGTTTTCCCTCCTACCAAATGAGCCCCAGGGAAACGATGGGATAGGATTGCCTCAGACGCGAATCGTCCAGTCCCCACATCCCCGAGAGAGAGAGGTGCGAGAGGCGGCGCACCTGGTTTCCCTTCCGCTGAAGCTGCTGCTCCGTCGCCGTTGCTGCTTCCTCTCCGGCGCCGCTCTCCCCTTGTTCCTCCAGACCTGGTGGGCGCGCCCCTTGCTCCGGTCAAGCACCACATCCACGTCCTCCCCTCTCCGCCTAGAGCTGCCCCGGATTCGCCTCCTACTCGCCAGATCGAGTCGCCCGCAGGTAATTTCTTCCGTCATCCCCTCTCTGCCTCTCCAATTCTTTTCTTCCCGCCCCTCCCCACATCCCCGAGAGAGAGAGAGGTGCGAGAGGCGGCGCACCTGGTTTCCCCTCCGCTGAAGCTGCTGCTCCGCCGCCGTTGCTGCTTCCTCTCCGGCGCCGCTCTCCCCTTGTTCCTCCAGACCTGGTGGGCGCGCCCCTTGCTCCGGTCAAGCACCACATCCACGTCCTCCCCTCTCTCCGCCCAGAGCTGCCCCGGATTCGCCTCCTACTCGCCAGATCGAGTCGCCCGCAGGTAATTTCTTCCGTCATCCCCTCTCTGCCTCTCCAATTCTTTTCTTCCCGCCCCTCTTAGGTTGTAGTTGTACTTGTAGAGTTGTAGTTGTAGCCCAGATCGAGTGGATGTAGCCTGTAGTTGTACTTGTAGTTGTAGACTTGTGATTGCTGTTGTATATCAGTATATGTAGTTGTATTTTTATTTGTTAGTGCTGCTGCCTGCTGTATGTAGCCCAGATCTGTATCACTATATATATACTTTTATACTTTTATATGCCCAGATTGGCTCCTGTACGGTGTCCGGCACGCTTAAGCGACAGCGCTTAAGCTCGCTTAAGCAGTTCCTCTAGGCAGTGGCTTACCGCTCGCTTAGCGCTTAACGCTTTTTTGAACGTTGTCCAACGTTCAAAAAAACGTACGCTTTTCTCCGCTTAAGCGAAAAATTGAGCGAGGCGGAGGCATCCCGCTCCGTTTCGGGCCTAAGCGTGACATTTAGCGCTGCACGGGATTAGGCGGAGCGATTAAGCGTAAAGCGCGCGTAGGTGTGCGCGGAAGCGTGGTTACGCGAAAAAAAGCGCTCCCGCGGGAGGATGAAATTTTAGGGCTCCGTTGAGGGCTCATTTGGTAGCAGCGGCTAATATACCCAGGGAAAGAAAACCCCACCCCCAATTTCCCTAAGCACTAGGGATCCCTGCTAATCACGTGGGGAATTCACCCACTCCCTGCTGCCATTTGGTGCCAAGGGAGATGCGCGGGGGGGGGGGGGAATCTGGTGGATCGTCCAGGGTGCAGCTCCAGTACGTGGTTGGTACCGCTGCTCCAATACATGATCGTCCATGCTGCAACTATTTTTTACTAGCACACAATACTGATGCACAAAAGTAAAAGTAGGAAATAGAGTACAAAAAAATTAAAATAAGACATGACCACATCATATATTCCAACGTTAGGCTGGATACCATGTAATCCATGTAAACCATGTAAATACTTTAGTGCTAGCTTGGAATCCGGAGAGTTGATACCAGCAAATTAGACTCGGAATTCACAGTAATATTTTGATATTTCAGTTGAGAATCGAAGTGATGATACTCTGCTTACAATAGATGAATTGCCTTTATGGAATAGAGTAATGTATGAAGTTTCAAAGCTAGTATTTTTGAACAAGTAATAATTTCTATGCGCTCAATCGAATCTTCTTGTCAAGTGTCGAGATCTGAATGCCGCCGCCGCCTTGATGCTTTCAGTCAGTAATTTGTGTGCAAGGATTATCTTTATTTTTATTTTCTGATTTCTTGTTATTTTGTGTAATCTGATGATATGATGTGGTCATGTCTTATTTTGATTTTTCTGTACTCTATTTCCTACTTTTACTTCTGTGATTTCTGTGCATCAATATTGTGTGCTAGTAAAAAATAGTTGCAGCATGGACGATCATGTATTGGAGCAGCGGTACCAACCACGTACTGGAGCTGCACCCTGGACGATCCCCCCCGCGCATCTCCCTTGGCACCAAATGGCAGCAGGGAGTGGGTGAATTCCCCACGTGATTAGCAGGGATCCCTAGTGCTTAGGGAAATTGGGGGTGGGGTTTTCTTTCCCTGGGTATATTAGCCGCTGCTACCAAATGAGCCCTCAGCGGAGCCCTAAAATTTCATCCTCCCGCGGGAGCGCTTTTTTCGCGTAACCACGCTTCCGCGCACGCCTACGCGCGCTTTACGCTTAATCGCTCCGCCTAATCCCGTCCAGCGCTAAATGTCACGCTTAGGCCCGAAACGGAGCGGGATGCCTCCGATTTTTCGCTTAAGCGGAGAAAAGCGTACGCTTTTTTGAACGTTGGTACTATAATATACTATAGCGGCTGCATCTCAATCACAAGTATCAGAGTTGCGACCTCTATCCATTCTCATGGATGTGTTTCAGCTTGCAACCATTCGAATCTTAGTGGATCTAAAAACAGGAATCGGAAGTTGCTACTCGCCGGTGCTTATAGGGTTAGGGTTGGCGCAGAAGGACTCGCCCCAACCCTAGCTGGCCCAAGGGGCAGGGCGAGGAACAGGGGACTGGCGCGTACTGGCAAAGCGTCCGAGAAGATACCGCCGGAGCGGAGCAGGCAAGCACGTCGGAGGAAGCCAGCGAATGTAATTATTCAAACCAGCAAATCCTAGGGAATGCTTCCAGTGGCGGAAGGGCGCACAAGGGACAAGCTCGAGGGTTCGAGTTCAAACTCACCTTCGGAAGGAAGAGTTCGCTGCGGCGTCGCTTGCTCCGTGCTCCCCCGCAGGCGACGCGCCGAGACCCTGAGAGATACCACGGCGACGACGAAGGTGGAATAGATTTTGGAGGCGGCGGCTGATGCGCCTAGAAGCTTACAGACGGATTAGTCTTTACTCTTTCGGATGGGGATCGCCGTCCAAATCGCCTAGCCAGCCCGATCGGACGGCTACCAGTGGCCGGCACGGTCAAACATATTTTAACTCACTGCGGATGGGCCCCACCTGTCGGCCCCTCACTCCCATCCTCCCCCACCCTTCTCTAGAGAGGGCTTCCTCGGACGTCCGCGAGTATGGGGTCGTCGAGGAGCGGCGAGCATGGACTGCAGCCTCGCCTGCTTGGCCTCGCTGCTCTGGTAAGCGGCGACCTCCTCGGCTTCGGCGCTCCTGTCGAATCCATCGCTGTAACATCCCAATTTCTGATACATTAGGGTGTGTGGTGTGTGTTCATGTCATTCATGCATGAAAGAATTTTGCAACAATTTAAAATTTGAATTTAGTTGAGACTTGCATAAAAACCACTTAAAGTGATCACCCAATTTTTGTTTTAAAAACAATTTCAATTTTGGAAAGCAAAGAGATGGTGAGCTTGCAAATTTCATAAGGTTTTCAAAACCTATTTTTGCCAATTTTCTGTTTACAAAAGGACCCTCAAAACTTGATTTCTGTTCTGTTTTATAATGGAAAAGGACCAGTCAGCATTTTCCCAAAATTTCAGGGGGTTATTGTAATTCCCTTTTCTTCTCTTTCTTCTTCCTGTGGACAGAAAGCATAAGCACCTGCGTGGCCGAGCTCCCATGGCCGTTTGACACCTCCTGCTGCTCCCCGTGCGGATAGGGGTCGAGGGAGACGTCCCCATCTCGCCTCCCTCCTCACAAGCCCCACTCCTTTCCTCTGTATCACGAACGAGCAGGAAAACGCATCAGAACCCTAACCCTACCGGCGCCATCCGCCGCTCAACGCCGGTGATAGGTCCGCCCCCGTACCCCTCCGAGCATCTCGCCGGAACCTCCATCCTCCCCTTGTCCTCCTAGATCTCGCACGGCATCCGGGACGGCCGGGAGGACTTCAATTTCACCGCCTCCATCCGCCACGGCCGCCGCCGTCTCTTCCTCGCCGCCGGCGATTGCCGCCATCCCTCGCGTCCCCGACCACGGCATCGCATTCAGGGTGAGCTGCTGAGCACGGGAGTGCTCTTCCCTTCCTCCATCCCCCTCCGTTTCTTCCCGTCCTCGTTTTCCATGTCCGGCCGCCGCGGAGCCTCACCGTCGGTAGCTCTCCGGCGACCTTAAGGTCAACAACGCCACCCGCACATTCGCTGCGATCCCCTCTTCCTTGTGGTGCGGTTTACTCCGACCAATTCTTAGCCATTTTCGGGATTGATCATCCACAGAAGGAATCGATCCCATGCTGACGTCAGCATGACGTCAGCCTAACGTCATAACTCTGTTTTCTTATTTCCAGAAACTGTTTAATAATTCCAGAAAAAGGTTTATTTTGTAAATTCAATAACTAATAAAATATTGACCAGAAAAATAAAGTGAAAATATGGGGATGCTCAGAAAAATGTAATCTTTCCAAATATACCATTTTCAATCATGTTTGAGAAAGTTGATTTTTGAATATTATTTGAATTTGTTTAATTCATTTAAAATAGAAAAATAAGTTTTTATTCAAGAAAATTAGAAAATTAAAAGTTATATACCAATTTGCTCAAATGACTTTTGCAACCTAGTTATGATGTTTTCAAACCCATTTGAGCAATTAAAATGGTACACCTCAATATCGCCCGAAACCCCCTCCGGGTGTATTTCGGGTTGATTTCAGTAAAATTGCACATCTGCCATACGAACCCTAGCAACCCAACGAACATGCCTAGGGCTTTATCTCAGTGCATTAACTTGCTCATGCATACATATTGCGCATTGCATCGATGCCATGTGTTGATTGTTGTTTTCTTGTTTCGGTGTTTGTTCCCCCTCGGTAGAACGTGAGTCCGAAGAGAAGGCCAACAAATCCAATGACGAATACTTGATCCTAACCGACAAGTCAAGCACTTATTCCCGAAGATCTTTCTCTGGTTTTCTTGAAGCAAGGCAAGCATAAACCTCTTAACTGCTCATATATGATTTCGAAAGACTTTTCGTTCTCGTACAAATGCATTCGATTCCAATGTATCTTGAGTCAATAGATAGAGTTATCCTATTTATTGCATAACCCAGATATCATGTTTCAATGCTCCTAGCAGACATAGGATTTGTTTGTGTGTATCGCCAGAGCCTCAAATATGCCATGCTTAGTCATACATGTCTTTTGATCTCTGCTCCATCCGGTTGATGAATCAGAGTTGCGAATGAATCTAGTATGGTAGGATGTTGTGGAAATTTAAGAGAATTTGTTTAACATGATTTAAAGGTGTGGATGACGAGACCACAGAGGGTCTGTGGTGGTTGTCTCGTTCATGCCCCTAGGAGCGAGTTCTCGTCTTCGAGCCAAGAGCGTGCATCCACACGGGGCTTAGATTCCCCTCGATCTCAACTTGCCTAGTTTGTTCCATGAGTTGCCTAGTTCGGGCTTTTCATTTGGATTTGCGGGATATCAAAACACTTTCAAAACTAGGACGTGGTGGTGTATCGGCGCTCTGCGGTAGGTAACCGTCGAGCATTGCGCACAACGATAGAGACCCGGCAGGAGATGGCCACTCCCTATTGGCGGTCCATCTCTACTCTACTCGGAGCGACTCATGGAATAGGCGAAGCAAGGGAAAGGTCGTGGTCAACCTCTCTCTGCCGGCACTTCCCGGACTAGTGCTACCACCGTGGCATTAAGAGTTGGTTGATACGTGTGGTTAAAGTTGTACACCCCTGCAGGGTTAAATCTTTTCGAAAAGCCGTGTCCGCGGTTAAGGACGACTTGGTGACGGATTCTGTGATCATAGACAACTTAAACGGAATGATTAAAACTTGCTGATAACGAATGAAGGATGCCTCCTCGGAGATGCCGAGAGGGGTTACCTTGTAGCATGAACCGGAACAACTGGAGGAGGTGATCTTTGAAGCACGAGGTGCTGATATGATATTGGTGGATTAAAAAGATAATGATTTCAGTAGTTGAGTAGCTTTCTCATCTGTTTTCAAAATACTCCATGAGACGTGCTATTCCTCCCTCAACTTGGAAAACAAAGATGGCTTTACGCAAAATAACCTTCATAACTCTTTCTAAGATAAGCAGATATATAATAGGTTAACTAAGTCTTGTTGAGTACCTTCCGTACTCATGTTTGCTTCAACTTGGTTCAGGTGGAGTTCCTCAGTTCGGTGGTGTTTCGACGTGGACATCGACGAGTAGTTTGGGGTTCCCAGGTAGCAGCCTGGAATCTATGGGCTGGGACGTCGCCTTATGTTGCTGCCTCTTAGGCCTTTTTGGTTCTTGTTGATTAGCAACATAATTTGCCTTCTGTTGTCTGATGTAATGTTGGGTCGTGTGACCTCTGCTTGTAAGCTATGCTCTAGTATCACCTGCTAATAAAGTTTCTTTGTTTAGAGTACTGCTTTGATCGGTTGTTGGTTTCGAGCTCATTGTTATACAGTTTTAGCTATGCCTGCATCGTTGTCGCAGTCGAGGGGTTGTGGAGCCGATGATCCATGTCCGAGCCCGCCTGTCGATGTGATCGGCCTGGGGCGAGGTAACCCCAGTAACCCTCGATTGTTGTTGCACTTTCTGGACACATAGCAGCTCTGTATAACTTTGGTACCGTTCCTTCAGTTTCATCCGACTCGTGGACACTTGGGTATGCATAATTGGTTATGACTAGCATGGATACAAGGAGTAGACCGGGGATCCGGACTACGTGCCGATGAATCCGGTCTGCCTGCCGTTGTTTGTTGCGGCCGGGGCTGGTAACCCTGAAGCCCTTGTGAGTCCATGGCTAGGAGCACATAACAGTATGTATATCTCTGGGTCCGGGGTCTGACAATCGCCTCCTCCTACCTAGAGCGCGATTTGCTCGCGGTGCGCTGGGGATTCCGAGAGGGCTTCCTCAGGACGTCCGCGAGTATGGGGTCGTCGAGGAGCGCGGCGAGCATGGACTGCAGCCTCGCCTGCTTGGCCTCGCTGCTCTGGTAAGCGGCGACCTCCTCGTGCTTCGGCGCTCCTGCCGAATCCATCGCCTCCTCCGACCTAGAGCGCGATTTGCTCGCGGTGCGCCGGGGATTCCCGTGGCGGCGGGCGCTCAACGGCGGCAGGGCGTCTTGGCCGGAACTGACAAGGAGAAGGGTGGGGGAGGATAGGAGTGAGGGGCCGACAGGTGGGGCCCATCCGCAGTGAGTTAAAATATGTTTGACCGTGCCGGCCACTGGTAGCCGTCCGATCGGGCTGGCTAGGCGATTTGGACGGCGATCCCCATACAAAAGAGTAAAAGACCAATCCGTCTGTAAGCTTCTAGGCGCATCAGCCGCCGCCTCCAAAATCTATTCCACCTTCGTCGTCGCCGTGGTATCTCTCAGGGTCTCGGCGCGTCGCCTGCGGGGGAGCACGGAGCAAGCGACGCCGCAGCGAACTCTTCCTTCCGAAGGTGAGTTTGAACTCGAACCCTCGAGCTTGTCCCTCGTGCGCCGTTCCGCCACTACAAGCATCCCCTAGGATTTGCTGGTTTGAATAGTTACATTCGCTGGCTTCCTCCGACGTGCTTGCATGCAACGCTCCGGCGGTATCTTCTCGGACGCTTTGCCAGTACGCGCCAGTCCCCTGTTCCTCGCCCTGCCCCTTGGGCCAGCTAGGGTTGGGGCGAGTCCTTCTGTGCCAACCCTAAACCCTATAAAGCACCGACGAGTAGCAACTTCCGATTCCTGTTTTTAGATCCACTAAGATTCGAATGGTTGCAAGTTGAAACACATCCATGAGAAAGGATAGAGGTCGCAACTCTGATCCTTGTGATTGAGATGCAGCCGCTATAGTATATTATAGTACCAAAGTTCAAAAAAGTATACGCTTTTCCCGCTTAAGCGAAAAATTGAGCGAGGCGGAAGCATCCCCTCCGTTTCGGGCCTAAGCGTGACATTTAGCGCTGCGCGGGATTAGGCGGAGCGATTAAGCGTAAAGCGCGCGTAGGCCTGCGCGGAAGCGTGGTTACGCGAAAAAAAGCGCTCCCGCGGGAGGATGAAATTTTAGGGCTCATTTGGTAGCAGCGGCTAATACCCAGGGAAAGAAAACCCCACCCCCAATTTCCCTAAGCACTAGGGATCCCGCTAATCACGTGGGGAATTCACCCACTCCAGCTGCCATTTGGTGCCAAGGGAGATGCGCGGGGGGGGGGGGAGGGGATCTGGTGGATCGTCCAGGGTGCAGCTCCAGTACGTGGTTGGTACCGCTGCTCCAATACATGATCGTCCATGCTGCAACTATTTTTTACTAGCACACAATACTGATGCACAGAAATCACAGAAGTAAAAGTAGGAAATAGAGTACAGAAAAATCAAAATAAGACATGACCACATCATATTATCAGATTACACAAAATAACAAGAAATCAGAAAATAAAAATCAGATAACATACAGGGAAAGAATTTGTGTAGACTGCCTTTATTACCCCATACAGGGCTTATTGTTATCGTGTTATGACCTTTGGTTTGAGAAATGTCGGTGCCACTTATCAGAGATGCATGCATAAATTCTTGCATGATCAAATTGGAAAAAATTTGCAGGTGTATGTCCATGATATTGTCATAGGACCAAGGAGAAGGGTACTGATACGTCGTAAATGTATCCCTCATTTCTGATGTTTCATGTTGTTTTCATGTTATTTTCCACATGTTTGCTATACACTTTATGTCATTTTTATCGATTTTCTAGACTAACCTATTGACAAGATGCCACAGAGCCTGTTCCATTTACTGTTGTTTTTAGTTTCAGAAAAGTTGTTCTGAAAATATTTCCGGAATTGGAAAATTCAAAGTCCAAAAGTCTTAGAAATCCCGGAGGTTATGATGTCTACGCACGCTTCTATTCTTGTAGACAGTCTTGGGCCTCTAAGTGCATAGGTTTGTAGACCAGCAGCAAGTTTCCCTTAAGTGGATCACCCAAGGTTTATCGAACTCAGGGAGGTAGAGGTCAAAGATATCCCTCTCAAGCAACCCTGCAATTAAGATACAAGAAGTCTCTTGTGTCCCCACACACCCAATATACTTGTTAGGTATATATGTGCACTACGTTGGCGAAGAGATAGTGAAATGCCAGTAATATGGATTGTTATAAGTAATAATAGCAATCTGAAATAAATATGGCAGCAAGCAAACATGTAGCAGAACATGCGAAAAATGGTGTTTCAATGCTTGGAAACAAGGCCTAGGATCCTACTTTCACTAGTGGACACTCTCAACAATGATCACGTAATTGAATAACTAAAATATCTTCTCTTCACTATCCTACTCTTAGCCCTCTCTGATTGGATAACGAACACTGATCATTGCGTAGGGCTGCAAAAAGCATTCCTTAAAGTAAGCATTCCCATTACTAGTTAACCCCACGCTGTCACTATGAGCGCCCTAGGACAAGGTGACTCCAAAGTTCATATTAATAAAACACTCGAGTAGCTCAAGATGAAGAGTAACATCTACTTATTCAACTAGATTACAAAGCTCACGATCACATATAGATCACACTATGGGAGAGAGAGATGAACCACATAGCTACCGGTAGAGACCTCAGCCTCGAGGGAGAACTACTCCCTCCTCATCATACGAGACAACAACGACGATGGAGATGGCGGTGGAGTCGATGGAGATGGATTCCGGAGGAACTTCCCCGTCCCGGCAGGGTGCCAAAACAGAGATCTGTCCCCCAAAATTTGGGTTGACGATGACGGCGGCTACTGAAGGTTTAGTGGAATTTCGCCGATTCTGCTAGGGTTTATGCATCGGGCGGTATATATGGGCGAAAGGGCGACGTCGGTGGGCCACCAGGGGCCTCACCACCCACAGGCGTGGCCAATGGGGGGTCGCGCCTGGCTATGGTGAGGGCCCCCTGGTGCCCGTCTTCGACTCCTCTTCGGACTTCTGGATGCTTCCGGGGAAAATTGGAACTTCAGGATTCGTGGGGTCCAATTCCGAGAATATTTCCAGAACAACATTTTTGAAATAAAAAACAGCAGAAAACAGGGAACTGGCACTTGGCATCTTGTTAATAGGCTAGTCCCGAAAAACGTAAGAAAACGTAGGAAAACATACAGAAACATGTAGCAACTGGCATAATATCAACATGGAACATAAAAAATTATAGATACGTTGGAGACGTATCAAGCATCCCCAATCTTAGTTCCTACTCGTCCTCGAGTAGGTAAATGATAAAAACAAATAATTTCTAAGATGACATGCTACTAACATAAACTTGATCATCATTATGTAAAAGCATGTGCAAGCTGAGATCATAGAACTTTAAACACAGACATGATAAATAGAACTTTAATAATAAAGCATAGCAATCAATTTGCATCATGAGAAGTAACTAAAATAAAAGATCATGAATAACAATTCAAAGAAAGATATACGTTTTGTTTCGAGTATAGAGAAAGCATGACAAAAGTGATATTTCACTAGTCATTAAGAGTGGGGCAAAACATAAATGCCAGGACACCTTCAAAGTTCATGAGGAGGGATAGAACAAATAGTTATAGAACTAGCAATAACACATCATGAATAAATTAATAATGTTTTGGGACAAATGCACATAAAAATCAGAATGGAAAAAATGCTCTCTCAACTGCGCATAAAGTTAGAAGATGTAGACTCAACATAAAAGTAAAAGAAAGGCCCTTCGCAGGGAAAAGCATGGATCACTCATGTGCTAGAGCTTTTATTTTGTTAAACAGAGGTATTAAAAGTTTGACACTCCTTCCATCCATCTTACACAAACCATGTCTAACCGAATCCTCGGGTGCCTGCCAACAATACATACCATGGAGGAGTGTCTATATTTTGGGAGATGTATGCTAATGTCAACGAATGGTAAACTGAAAATACAGTGTGTCACAAGCCAACTAGATTTCACAAGAGCGGCTCCCGTATGAAGGACGCAACTGGTGTAGAAGGTCATCCCTCTTTCTCTTTTGTTTACACAATTATGCTTTGACTGATAAAATCAGGGGGAAAATAGTGAAGAGATTTTGTGTGTATTAATTTGGGCCTGGGCACCCCGCTTCCAGCTCTTCTATCAATTGGATAAGAGAACGAAGCCACTAGTCGAGGTGTGAAATCCAATCAACAAGAGATAAAGATTCTCTATTTACGTCCTCATGAGCAAAAACAAGAACACAAAACATGAGTAATTTTTGAAAGTTTTACAGGTAGCACATGAGCAATTTACTTGGGGTGGAAGTTAAATACCACATGTAGGTAGGTATGGTGGAAACAATGGAAAAACTTTGGTTTTAGGGAGTTGGATGCACGAGTAGAATTCCATACTCAGTACAGGTGGAGGCTAGCAAAAGACTGGGAGCGACAAATCAAGAGCATAAGAGCCATAATCATGCATAGCGACATAAACATCATTAATAAAAACATAAGTGGTACCACAAATTCTAAAACTAAATGATCATAGAGGCTATTAGTGACTGGTTCATAGTCATAAACATAGTGTAGCATGCGCCAAGTCAACCAAATAAAACATTCAAAGGAGAAAAACGCAAATTATGCTTCAATGTGACAAGAACAACTCATGATTCTTTCAATGGCACATTAAACACTCCTAGATATTTGAGTCTAACCATTCTACTCAATAACCACAAGGCTTTAAAACAAAAATAACATCTAGCATGACATGAAAAAGTTCTAGCCACGATCTATACAAGCTTCTACGTGCACCGTTATAAATTCTAACTCAAGCAGTAGTTTCTTTTCCCAAAAAGCACCATACAAGATATGTTTTAACAAAAATTCTCTACATGCTACAGCAAACTTGAGAGTACTCACATAACACTACTAAAACTAACAGCTCTGAATAAGAGATGCAATGAAAACAAGAGCTGAACGCAGTACTAGCAAAAAGTGAACACTCACAGAAACAATAAGAATGAAAACTAGAGTGTTCTAAGCAATGAAAACGGAGCGTGTCTCTGTCCCACACAAGTATGATAAGATCCAACCATAAAGCACATAAGAAGTGACTTGATAATAGGTTAGTCCCGGAAAACGTAGGAAAACATACGGAAAACATGTAGCAACTGGCATAATATCAACATGGAACATTAGAAATTATAGATACATTGGAGACGTATCAGGTTCCACGGAGTCCCGAAGAGACCCGGAGGGGGCCTCAGGGGGCCCACAGGGCGGCGCGGTCCCCCCTTGGCCGCGCCAGGGGGTGGTGTGGCCCCCCCAGGCCTCCATCGCCTCTACCCTTTCGCCTATTCACCCCCGTGAGGCAAAACCCTGGAGATATATCACTTTTATCTGAGAAATACCCGAGGCCACCGTCATCGTCATCCCGAATCGGGAGGTTCTAGAGCTCTCCCCCACCCTGCCGGAGGGGGAAATCAGCACCGGAGGGATCTACACCACCATGGCCTCCTCCGAAGTGATGCGTGAGTAGTTGATCCCGAGACTACGGGTCCATAGCAGTAGCTAGATGGTCGTTATCTCCACTTTGTGCCTCATGTTTAGATCTTATGAGCTGCCTAACATGATCAAGATCATCTTTATGTAATGCTACATGTTGTGTTTGCTGGGATCCGATGAATATTGAATGTTATGTATTTTTATTATCAATCTATCATGTTATCTTCATGCATATGTTATTTATGATCTTGCATGCTCTCTGTTATTAGCAGATGCTCTGGCCAAGTAGATGCTAGTAACTCCAAGAGGGAGTATTTATGCTTGATAGTGGGTTCATGCCTCCTTTGCATCTGTGCTCGAGTGACAGAAACGTGACGGATGAAGGATGTGTTGTTGCCATTAGGGAGAAAACAACAATGCTTTGTCTAAGGATGATGTTATTGTTTAGATTACACACTTTGCTTACTGCGATTATATGTTGCTTGCAACTTAATACCCCAACTTTTCGAATGATATTCAGAGGGTAGATCATTAGTCATAGATGCAGTTGGATAATGGTCTATGTATCTTGTTGTAATGCCCGCAGAATCACATAGTAATCTTTATGTCTTGCATATGCACTACGGTGCGGCCTTCATTTCTGTCAATTGCCCAGATGTAAATTTGTTCACCACACATGTTATTTATCTTTCACGGAGAGACACCACTAGTGAACTGTGGACCCCGGTTTCCCTCATACTGATAAAATCGCCTACTTCTTTCATACTGTTCCTACTATTTTTCTACCGTTTTTCGACACCATACATTTAAACTCTTTGTGTTCAGCAAAACCGGTGAGATTGACAACCTCACTGCTTCATTGGGACAAAGATTGTGTTGTGTAGGTTCCACGTTGCTGCTGAACCGGTAGTGCGCCCTGCCACCTCAGTTCCATCAATCTTCAGAGATTGCTTGTCCTCCTACTGGTCGATTCAACCTTGGTTTCTTTTCTGAGGGAAAACTTGCTGCTGCACTCTTCACAACCTTTCTCTTGGGGTTTACCAACGAGGCGTCTACACGCCATCAACAAGTTTTCTCGCACCGTTGACGGAGAGAAGAGAATTTATGCAAGGGGAGTCTCTCACTTCCAATCTCTTTACTTTGTTTTTTTTGCTTATTTTATTTTATTTTTGTCTTGTTTGCTTCTCTTTATCAAAAACACAAAAATATTTGTTCTTATTCTAGTTGTTATTTTTGCTTTATCATGCTTGCTATCAATGGTTAATGTCTTTGAAACTAGATCTTATAGGTAAGGTGGGTTCATGGATGAACAACAAAATTATTATAAGGAACACCGCTTGTACTTATGGGAGCAAACTAATAAATTGCATGACTATGCTAGAAACTTGTGCTCTACTTATAATGTTACTTATTTCTTTGATAAGTCTCGTTGCTATAGGAGGTATAAACACCTCCCTTTTCAATGTGAGTATAATGATAATGTTACCATATCTTCTTATGTTAAGGGAAATTATGAATTTATGATGTGGAACAAATTGAAGAGTTTATTGCTTGGAAGGGGCATTCGAAATTGCCTATTTTCTTGAAAGTATTGATGATGCACCTTATAAAATGAGATTTATTCTATACTTGAATATTGGTTTGAAAATTTACTACATAATGGAATATCTTAATAAATGCTCTCAACCTAAGGAAGAGATTAATGCCTTGCAGGATCCTATGGAAGAAGAAATTGCTGAATCTAGAAGCTCATTGGATGAAAAAGAGGAGGAGAGTGATGATCAAGAGGAGGAAGAATGGAACCCATGCCTATCTCCCCATGAGAGTAATTCTTTAACTCATAATTGTGATGATCCTATTGATTCTTTTGAAATGTCTCTTTTGATGAAGTTGATACTTGCTATACTTGTGACCTTGATACTAATATGAATGCAACTTGTGAGAATGATTGCTACTATTATTTATGATAATCCATACTATTTTGATAAATCCTATGATAACCCTCTATTTATTCCAATTATTGATATGCATGATAATGAGGAAGTTTGTTTAGAAAATTTATATGATAATGCTCTTGATGATGGTCCTATGTTACTTGATGTTATAAATTATAATGCTACTGAAAATGGGATTGCTATAATGTGTCTTATACCTATTAAGAGTGACCAATCATCTTGTTTTAATATTACTGAAAGTGGTGAAAAAAAGAAGCTGCTTTTAAATTTTGATCCCACTATTTTGGAGCTTGATAAGAATTGTGTGCTTTTAGACCATGACAAACATGCTTTATGTGATAATTATATTATTGAGTTTATTCATAATGCTACTGAAAATTATTATGAGAGAGGAAAATATGGTTGTAGGAATTTTGATGGTACTAAAACACCTCTCTTTTCGTTGAGAGTTTTGAAATTTCTCATGTTCTACCTTCCATGATTTCTAGTTTGAGCTTCTTTGATTTATTTCTTTATATGATTCCTATGTATAGTAAGTGGGTAATTGGGTTAGATTTTTTTTTATAATTGCTACTTGATGCTCTCTTTTGGGTAATTCATATTTTTTATGTGAGCATCTTTTTCACTGGAAAATACTTGATTCCATTTTTTCAGGCCTAGCTAAAAGGCGCTAAAGAAAAAACACTTCTTGGGAGATAACCCATGGTTTTATTTTTTGCTTTGTTTTTCTCTGTTTTTTTGAGTCAAGGGGTTTTATACTTGTGTAGCAACTCCTTTGTATCATGATTTAGTAGTGCCAAGTAAAGTTTCTCACGAGAGTTGGAGTTGGTTTTCGGATTTCTGCGCAGAAAACAAAATTCTGCCGTCCACCGTAAAAAATCGTGAAAAATCCAGGAAGATCAGAATGATCTGAAATTTTTTGTTCTCTAGGTTTTTCGATTTGAGCAACTTAAGTGTCTCGAAAAAATTCGTCTTTACATACTGTTTTGGTTTTGATAGTGTCATTTTTCTTGCATTGACTCTTTTGCGATGTCAAGTGGATTTCTTTACTTCACGAAATATCAGAGGCTGTAGCTAATGTTTAAAAGTATCAATAACACTTGTGTCATACAGAACCCATTGATTTTTATTTTTTTGCACTAACCCCTCTAAATGCGACATCTTGGCCCACATACTGCTATAAGCAGTCTACTAGAGTCTTGCAAAATAAAAGAAGAATAGTTATCACAGATCATATCAGGGATGTTCCCTCATATTAGTATCAAACCTACTCTTTTTGCTATCAATGCCACATAACAGGATCAGGACGTAACGAGCCGATAAATTAACCCCGCTCATCGAGCAGGTTCATGCTACTGCTTGACAAAAATAACATTAGTCGAAGGTGAGCATACCTGGGCATGGGCAGCCCGGCCCGACCAGCCCGGCCCAAAATTCGATGCTGGAAGCTGACCCATAACATTTCCCAACCAGATCGGTCACCTAGTAACAACAGAGATCTTGCTGACGACTTGAAGTTACGGGTGAAAAAGGATTAAACAACGCCCCTACTATAACTATGTCCATATATTCCAATTCACATTCAAAACTCTGAAATACAACAAAATGTGAAGACTAAAGAACACAAATTAGAAGTGAATATCTTATCATTTCTACTGACACAAAAACCTACAGCCATGGCATCACTATCCAATGACCATATACAAATTAACAACATACATTTTGTATCAGGCCACTAGCAGTAACATAAATACATCACATCACATATAGGACATACCCCACATACTGCAAGCTAAAAATGTAATGACAGCAGGAGGAATAAAAACCCTGAATGCCACCGCACAATGCGCCCTTTTTTGGTACAGTATATGTTTCTAATGATTAGGTAAGGTATCTTAACACAGTACAATTTGGTTCAGAGATTTCAGAGGTTCTAAGTTCTAACTCATTGATGTACTAAATTTGATGCTGGAAGCTGATCCATAACATTTCCCAATCAGACCAGTCCCAAAGTAACAAAAAAGATCTTGCTGACGACATGAAGTTATGGGAAAAAGCGTATTAAATTGTGTCCCTGCTATAACTTTATCCATATATTCTAAACACAATTCACATTAGAAAAAACTATGAAATACAACAAATTTTGTGAAGACTAAAGAACACGAATTCCAAGTGGATATCTTATCAGTTCGGCTGACACAAACAACCCACGAGCACGGCACCACTTTCCAATGACCATATGAAAATTACCAACATACATTTGTTTCCGGCCACTAGCAGTGACACAAATGCATCACATCACACGCAGGACATATCCGCCTATAACAAATCACTACTACAGCCCCATAAAATAAAATTTACGGCATGAGTTCCAGCCTCATAATGCAGAAAATCAGATAACATTGGTTGCAACATCCTATGTCACTATAGCCAACATAATGTAAGTGTACTACTACTATAATATACTATAGCGGCTGCATCTTAATCACAAGGATCAGAGTTGCGACCTCTATCCTTTCTCATGGATGTGTTTCAACTTGCAACCATTCGAATCTTAGTGGATCTAAAAACAGGAATCGGAAGTTGCTACTCCCCGGTGCTTATAGGGTTAGGATTGGCGCATAAGGACTCGCCCCAACCCTAGCTGGCCCAAGCGGCAGGGCGAGGAACAGGGGACTGGCGCGTACTGGCAAAGCGTCCGAGAAGATACCGCCGGAGCGAGCAGGCAATCACGTCGGAGGAAGCCAGCAAATGTAACTATTCAAACCAGCAAATCCTAGCGGATGCTTCCAGTGGCGAAACGACGCACGAGGGACAAGCTCGAGGGTTCGAGTTCAAACTCACCTTCGGAAGGAAGAGTTCGCTGCGACGTCGCTTGCTCCGTGCTCCCCCGCAGGCGACGCGCCGAGACCCTGAGAGATACCACGGCGATGACGAAGGTGGAATAGATTTTGGAGACGGCGGCTGATGCGCCTAGAAGTTTACAGACGGATTGGTCTTTACTCTTTCGGATGGGGATTGCCGTCCAAATCGCCTAGCCAGCCCGATCGGACGGCTACCACTGGCTGGCACGGTCAAACATATTTTAACTCACTGCGGATGGGCCCCACCTGTCGGCCCCTCACTCCCATCCTCCCCCACCCTTCTCCTTGTCAGTTCCGGCCGAGACGCCCTGCCGCCGTTGAGCGCCCGCCGCCACGGGAATCCCCGGCGCACCGCGAGCAAATCGCGCTCTAGGTCGGAGGAGGCGATGGATTCGGCAGGAGCGCCGAAGCCCGAGGAGGTCGCCGCTTACCAGAGCAGCAAGGCCAAGCAGGCGAGGCTGCAGTCCATGCTCGCCGCGCTCCTCGACGACCCCATACTCGCGGACGTCCCGAGGAAGCCCTCTCTAGGGGACGTGGACACGCTCATCAACCTCGAGCTCGGCAGCGCCATGAGAGTGACCGTCGTCAAGCTGGACGACACCTCGTTCGGTATACGGTCCTCTTCCAACCCCACATTTTTCGTCACAATCGATCCTGTACCATGTGCTGACCCACCTCAATTCGTTCTGCTCCTGTCCTTGTGGTGAAAAAAAGATGCCGCGGTGTTGAACACTGCTACGGTCAAGGATTTGAAGCTGGCTGTCAGGAAGAAGATAACTGAGATAGAGCAAGGCCAGATGGGCCATCGACATATCTCATGGTAAGCCATAAGATTTATTTCTATGATGGATCATGTACTCTTTCATTCATAGGCTCATAGCATCTACTTGGTCTGTGCTGATACGGGCTGATGTTCGTCGAATTGCTGCCGATGTATCTTGCTATTTAATTCATCCCATGATGGGCATTCAGGCACTAGTTTAGGTTGGTGTGGTGATCCAAAAAATCTGAGCCCGAGCCACAAGATATAAAAGAGAGTGATTAGAATTCTGAATTTGATCAAGACATTGAGAATCCAAGCTGAAGTTTATTGTGCTTGGGTCTGAATTCGCGCTGAACTTGACGTGCTTGGGATTGAATAGCTAAGTGTGTGTTCATAAGGTTGATTTCTAGAAGTAGTTTTAGCTCAATATAGAAGATTGACTTCTAGAAGGTTGTGTTCATAAGGTTGACTTCTGAGCCCGAGCCACAAGATATATAAGAGAGTGATTAGAATTCTGAATTTGATCAAGACATTGAGAATCCAAGCTGAAGTTTATTGTGCTTGGGTCTGAATTTGCGCTGAACTTGACCTGCTTGGTATTGAATAGCTAAGTATGTGTTCATAAGGTTGACTTCTAGAAGTAGTTTTAGCTCAATATAGAAGATATCTACTGAATGTCTTCATCAATTGGTTTCTACTGTGGATTGTTGTCTTCTGACATTCAAGGCGCCTACTTGATTCATGCTAACATGAAGATATCTAGACATGGTAGTTACCTTGTGTTGTTAGAAATGCTTCTGATGTGTTGCTACTTAGGATCCTATGATGGCACCTAGGCGCTATTGATCTACCATACGACTAGCATAGATGAGTCTGATCATCTAAATAAGCTGAGAGTCAGAAGACATATGAATTGATTTGAATTAGCTCAAGACCTTGAAAACCCAGGCTGAAATTTATTATGTTTGGGTCTGAATTTGCACTGAACTTGACCTACTTGGTATTGAGTTAAGTTTCCTGTATCAGTGTCTTTCAGTTGAAACTGAGGAAAATATGACGATCCAAGATTGACTCTTATAAGTAGTTAAGCTCAATATAGAAAGAAACTGCTGACTGAATTTCCTATGATTATTTCAGAGTGCATGAGCCCGTAGTTTGTACACTATTTACTACCGTGATTCTTCTGTCCACACAAAAATTAGGAGCATTCTAAATTCTAAATTAGGATTTTATTTAAGCTTCCATTGTGTGGTTATAAATTTGCCTGGGACAGTACATTTTTGCATTCAGATATGACAGTGTCACTCCCTGCAAACACTTCGTGGCATTAGCTCGATACGTGGAGAATTCAACTTGAAGCTTATTGTGATTGTTAGTTTGATTTGCACTGAACATGGACCTGTTTGGTATTGACTAGCTGCATGTGTGTACATAAGGGTGGTTCAACCTATTTGAAATAAGGCCCCTATATTGAATCATCTCTTTCAGTTGAAACATAGGGAGAGTATAATGTTCAGAGATTTCTTCTAAAAGTAGTTTGAGCTCAACATAGAAAGAAATTGCTCACTAAGATTTTTCATGTGCACTAAAAGCTCAAACCTGTGACCCCACTTGCTTGATTCCATGAAGCTTCAGCCACGTGGTTATAAGTTTGTCTAGGACAGTACACTGTTTGTCTATCTGATACTAACAGTAGCACTCACTGCAAAGAGTTCTTGGCATCAGTGTTTATTACCACTAAATTGTCAGAAAATGTTGCGCCTATTTACGAGAGAAAGCCTACTATGTAATATGAGGACTGCAGTGCTGTTACCATTAAAAATCTCCAGCCATGAAAAGCGTAAACTAATTAGAGATCCTACCTCACCGACGTTAGGCTGAATAATATAGCTTTCTGTCATAATGCTAGTTTCAACTATATAAATAGCTGCCAGGCTTGTATTGAAGCCCCCAAAAGTGTTATCTTGGTATCCATTTCTTCCTGAATTATGTAGTTCAAAAGCATCACGATTTGTGTTGTTGGTAGCATAAGTTGCATATGGAAGCTACTGTGCAACACTTTCTTGCTGTATTTTATTATTTAACTCTATTATTTTAACCATAAGTATCCATGTTCCGTCCATTTCTGTACTCAGAAGTGACATACTTTTGGTGGCATATCTCAACCTTTTTATTCGTCAATATTTCCTTTGAGAAGGATACCGAGAATTCCAAACTCCGTTTTAAGTATTTATATTTGTCCCAGGAAGCATATTTGGGAGAACTACTGCCTGACACATCAGAGTGAGAAGTTGATAGATGACAATTCTGTACTTTCTTCTTATGGCATTCGTAATAACTCAAAGGTATAGTTCCTCCTGTTAGGGTGTGTTTGTTTGGGCTGGCTGCGGCTGGCTGTGGCTGGCTGTGCTGCTGTGCAGGAAAAGCGGCTGTGTAGGAAAAGCAGCTGTTCTGAGTTTTAGTGTTTGGCAATAGGCTAGCTGTATGGCTGTGAATTAGTGAATTGTCTAAAATACCCTTGCTATATGAATTGTCACACACAGAGAAATTTCTATGTAACATAATCATGGTCCTTTCTTCCGCACGTATCACACCACGGCTAGCTACATACACCGTCAAGAGGAAATGAGATATGAGGCTCATGGAAGCAAGCAGATAAAACTACTTGTACACTAATTACTTATCGTTTTGGACGGATCGAGGTAATCAACCGCACCCAGATCGAGGAGATGCATGCACGGACATGTTCCAGTCAGCCGGCAGGCACCGTGCGCGTCCACGAGGGTCTTGGCACTGAAGCGAGGATGTGGGCGGCGCTCTGCGCGTTTCGCGTGCGGGATGACCGGCACATCCGGCCCGAGTGGCAATTGTCCGTAATTTCGTCAAACAACATGTCTAAGCCTGAAAAACGTTTGGCTCACTTTGCGGGAAGCCGACGGAAGCACGTCCGGGGGTGCTTTCTTCGGTATGCCTGTTTCGCTCGGTGGCTTCCGCGAAGCCAACAGCCAATGCACCCCGTTTGGTTCGTT
>JAPCYS010000225.1:0-35243 GCA_028641055.1 Alopecurus myosuroides
TTATAAGTGGCACTGCCGTCTTGGTCACATTGGAAAAAAGCGCATGCAGAAGCTCCATAGTGATGAGATTTTGGAGTCCTTTGAATTTGAATCATTTGACACGTGTGAAGCTTTTCTAATGTGTAAAATGACTAAGACGCCGTTCACTGGTCATGTTGAACGGGTGAATGACTTATTGGAAATAATACGTACTGACGTATGCGGCCCGATGAGCATACCGGCGCGTGGTGGATATCTCTATTTTGTAACTTTTACTGATGATTTGAGTAGATATAGATATATCTACTTGATGGAACAGAAATCTGAAACATTTGAAAAGTTCAAACAATTTCATAATGAAGTAGAGAATCATCGTGAGAGAAAGATTAAATTTCTGCGATCAGATCACGGAGGAGAATATCTAAGTCACGAGTTTAGCAAACATCTTAGTGATTGCGGAATAGTTTCACAACTTGCCCCACCCGGAACTCCACAAAGAAAAGGGGTGTCCAAGAGACATAACCGAACCTTGTTGGACATGGTGCAGTCTATGATGTCATTAACTGAACTACATTTATCTTTTTTGGGTTATGCACTAGAGACCGCAACTTTCACCGTCAAAGACTGTTGAGACGACGTCGTATGAGATATGGCATGGGAAGAAACCCTATTTGTCGTTTCTTAAAATTTGGGGTTGTGACGCTTATGTAAAATGTTTACAACCAAACAAACTCGATCCCAAATCAGACAAGTGTTACTATGTAGGTTATCCCAGAAACACGGTTGGGTATTCCTTCTACCACCGTGCCGAGGGCAAAGTGTTTGTCGCGAAAAATAGTACATTTCTTGAGAAAGAGTTTCTCGCAAAAGATTTTAGTGGGAGGACAGTCCAGCTTGATGAGATTATTGAATCTTCGGTGAACGTTGATAAGGCACTAGCACCGGATGTGATTCCGTCTGTCATCCCTATGGCTGAACCGTAAGTTCCTGTATATGATACAGAGACTTCAGTCAAGACTACGACTGAACCGCGCAGGTCCAATAGAGTTCGGGAACCACCCAAATGGTTCCAAAACGAAGTATTCATGTTGTACGATGATGAAACTGCAAACTACAAGGAATCAATGGCGTGCCCTAGCTCCAATGAATGGCTTAAAGCCATGAAATCCGAAATGGAATCCAAGTATGAAAACCAAGTTTGGAACTTGGTTGATCCTCCAAAAGGGACAAAACCAATTGAATGTAAATGGATTTTCAAAAGAAAGACAGACGTGAATGGTAATGTGACCGTCCATAAAGCTCGACTTGTTGCAAAAGGGTTTCGACAAGTTCAAGGAGTTGACTACGACGAGACTTTCTCGCCGGTAGCGATGCTTAAGTCTGTGTGGATTCTGCTAGCAATTGCTGCCTATTTCGATTACGAGATTTGGTAGATGGATGTCAATACGGCTTTCCTAAATAGAAATCTAACCAAGGACGTGTATATGATACAGCCCGAGGGTTTTACCAATCAGAAAGATGTTAGTAAAGTATGCAAGCTTTAGAGGTCCATTTATGGTCTGAAGCAAGCATCGAGGAGCTGGAATCTTTGTTTTGATGAAGTAGTCAAATGGTTTGGTTTCATTAAGAATGATGAAGAGCCTTGTGTTTACAAGAAAGAAAGTGGGAGCTCAATAGTATTCTTGATCTTATATGTGGATGACATATTTTTGATTGGGAATGATGTAAGTTTTCTTGACACGATTAAACAATCATTGAAAATGAGTTTTGCAATGAAAGACTTAGGCGAAGCTACATATATTTTGGGTATTAAGATCTATCGTGCTAGATCAAAACGCCTGATAGCGCTTAGCTAGAGCACGCATGTTGACAAGGTTCTAAAGAGGTTTAGAATGGAGAATGCCAAGAAAGGATTACTCCCAATGTCACATGGCACAGTACTTAGCAAGAATCAATTCCCGCGGACCACTTATGAGCGAGCAGACATGACTATGATTCCATATATATGCTTCAGCAATTGGATCTATCATGTATGCCATGATTTGTACAAGACAGGACATTTCCTATGCGCTAAGTGTTAGTAGCAGATACCAAAGTGATCCCGGAATGGCTCATTGGACAGCAGTTAAAAAAATTCTTAAGTACCTTAATAGAACTAAGGAAATGTTCCTAGTGTATGGAGGTGATGATGAACTCATTGTAAGGGGTTACACTGACGTTGGATTTTAGATAGATCCAGTCATCCAAATGACTCAAAAGCACAATCGGGCTATGTTTTCACACTAAATGGTGGAGCGGTTAGTTGGAAGAGTTCCAAGCAGAACACTGTTGCTGATTCTACAATGGAGGCGGAATATGTGGCGGCTTCAGAAGCCGCGGAGGAAGGCTATTGGATAAATAAGTTTGTCACCGAACTTGGTGTGGTTCCAACTACGGAGGACCCGATGGAGCTCTATTGTGATAATAGTAGCGTCGTGGCCATGGAAAAGGATCCAAGGTCTCACCACAAGTCCAAGCACATTGAACGCAAGTATCACCTTGTCCGAGATTATGTGCACAAGGGGTATATAAAATTATGTAAGATTCACACCGACCTGAATATGTCAGATCTGATGACGAAGCCTCTACCACGAGTGAAGCATGAACAGCAACGGAAAGCCATTGGTGTTACGGAGTTTTTGTAAACTAGATCATTGACTCTAGTGCAAGTGGGAGACTGTTGGAGATATTCTCTAGAGGCAATAATAAAAGTTATTATTTATTTCCATGTTCATAATTAACGTTTATATTTCTGTGCTATAACTGCTATGGTTCCTGAATACGAGATTCGGAGGAAAATCCATATGCACGTGTGGAAACATAAACACTAAAGAGTTCCCTAGTATCGGCTCTAAGACTAGCTCATGTGTTGCATGATGATCTCATTTTCCTGATCATGGGTGTAGTTGGATGCCAGCAAAAAAGGGAGCACATTGTTGGTGGAACATCAAGTGCTGGACATACCCAATTAAATGATATACGATGAGATCGCATCGTCACATGTTGTTAGTATAATCATAGAAATTTCAACATATGCTCACATCCTTAGACCATGCGAATATCTAGTTCCTATGTACCAAACGTTTTACCTTGATGCTGCCAAACGTTACATGTAACAGGATAATCATAACTGCAGTCCTCGGGTACTTCGCGAAAGTGCGTCTAGGACTTGATAGTTCAAGATTGGGATTTGCTCCTCCGGCGATGGAGAGATACTTTTTGGACCTCTCGGTATTACGGAATCCATCATCGTCTGGTCAGACACAGCATGATGTGATCAACGGGGATACCGGAATATGGAAACAAGAAAAGAGAACAAACCGGCAACGAGCATAACTAGGTATCGTGATCAAGTGTTGCTTCACAGGGATACCAATATAATCTCGCCTCGGGTTATGTTATGTATCGCGAAGCAAAGGGAATTGTGTACGGGAACAGAAGGTTCACACGAATTCATTCGTGTAACTGTAGGAATCAATATGGATGTCCAGATCCCGCAATTGATTATTGACCGGAAGGAGTTTCGGGTCATGTCTACATTTTCACCGAACCTCCATGGGCACACGCTTAAGTATCATCGATATATTGAGTACTAGGATGTGATAGTACTATTAGATAATGTCAATGGAATGGTTTCAAGAACAACGAAATAGTTTCAGAGAGAAACCAGAAAAATTCTGGAGTATCGGGAAAGTCCCGGGAAAACCTAAAGGCACCAGAAGGGTCTAGGAAGATTCTAGAGTATTCTAGAACATTCTAGAATGTTCTGAAGACACCATGGTCTGCATGCAATGAATTAGTGGTAACTCCACTCTTTTATGTGTATGCTATTAAGGAGTGGTAACCCCCTCTTTTATGTGCATGTGTTTACAAAGGTGGTAACCCCCTCACTAATGGACCAGCCATTATATGGAGGTTTCTCCCCTTGGCCTCCCTCTTTGGGCTATATAAGGAGAGGAGGAGCAGCCCTCAAATTTGTGCTAGGTGGCTGAAAGGCTGCTGCCTCCTCCCTATCTTTCTCTCACACTTTCACATACGCCGTAAGGCTGCTCATGCTCCGGCTTCTGTTCGTCCTAGACGGCGGAGCGCTGCTGGACTGGTGATCATGTACGCGTGGATACTGGCAGAGGGATCATACGTTCTATCCTAGGAAGGAGTGAAAATCCTCTCGGTTGGGAGGGATACACCTACCTGTGGAGATCTGCATCAACAGTTCTTCACCAACAATCTACTTCTGCTACCGATTGTTGGTAATGATTTAGATCGTCATCTCTCTTGCACCTTCATAGTAGATCCTGGGTTTATGCATAGGACGGAATTTTTTATTTTCTACTACGAAGCCAACACAAATATAAGCCATTAACATTTTAAGAGCTTTAGAAAGAAGATCCACAATTTTTCTTTAAGTTTAAAACTGATGAAGATGGATTTGTTGAAAACGTTTTCTAGGTTTATAACTCTACCAGGAATCTCTACAAACTATATCATGACGTCATTTTATTTGACACTACATACATGACCAATATGTAATCCTAGTGGTTTTCCTTGGAATTGTTCATAGGAATTGTCGATGGCACATTATGCAGAAGTTGCAGGAAAAATTAGTCCATTCATATTAAAACATAAAGCATTGATGTTGGAGCTCAGTGCGATCATTGATTACGGCTTGACTGAAGAAGAGTTTGAGTTGAGATGGGCTGATATGATGGTAAGAAATGGTGTTACCGACAATGAACATCTCGATGTTCTTTATGGTCTTAGAGAGATGTTTGTCCCGGCCTACTGCAAGGTCATATTTTGTCTATTCCTACATACTACACCTAGAAGTGAGGGTTTTAATGTTGTGTTCTAGAGCGATCCCTGGATGGATCGATGAACAAAATGTTAAGTGTATCCTTCATTGTCTAGAGAGAACGAAGGATATGGTTTCTAGTCTGTGGTAAGAGTGAAAACTTGTCGTGAGGAGTTACGATAATGCAAGACTCATACGACTAGAAATATCATACAGGAGAAGTTTGTTGTTTGAGAAAAGACATGGTTAGCTTGCGAAGTGGCATATGTATGCACCTTGCACAATCTACATAGGTATACGAGTATACGGCTTCTTCAGAAGTGGAAAGTGTGATTGGACTGAGCAGGTTTTCTCGAGCGTGTATGGTTCCCTCTAATAGATCTCTAGACTTTCAAGGACCATGCTACACGAAGGTTTCCAGTATCACCCTATCGCCAAAACATATATTTCAATCGTTATCATAAGAAACATAATGATGTCAAACTAGGTGACATAAGAGTTTTTGCAATGTATATGGGTCTCAGTGTGGTAGATACATTAACAAAGCATTTTCGCACGAGCAACACATAGACGAAACACGAGGAAGCTAATGGTGATTAGATCAAATGCATGCTAGATTATTTCTACTCTAGTGCAAGTGGGAGACTAGAGGAGTTATATCCAAGAGGTATATATATATATATCCTAGAGGCTAATGGTCTCATTGTATGTACCATGATATAGTTGTATTAAGAACATTAATACACGTGTGATATATAAACAAACCATGTCCCTAGTAGCCTCTACTTAACTATTCCATTGGGCAATAGATGATCAAGATTTTCTGATCATGGAAATTTATGTAATTGACAATGGAGTCATGTCATTAGATGAATTATGTGATGGACACACATCCAACTTATTAGTATCCAGAAAACATAGTACCCAAACTTCTGACCATGAGATGATATTTAATCTCTGAGGTTATTGTCGGGGGGTTACCCCCGAGTAGGGTAAAGACAGGTGGTAAAGGCAGCTTACAGAAGAGAGGTTTGGTCGAGTAGCCGACTACCTGGTACTCGCTACCCGGTCGACTGCTACTCGGTCTCACCTCAAGATGACCAGAAGGAGGTATCAATCAAGTTCTATCCTTTCGAGTAGAAGGGTTGGCCCGAGTACAATTGGCGGGAACAATTGGCGGGAACCTACTCGGGCCAGAAAGTCAAAGGAGCCGTTCTGACACAGGATCCCGCGTATCCTGGGTCCGTACTTGGCAGCATTCGAACTACTGTTCACCTGGGGCCGGCCTGCCTGACAGTGACAGCATGGAAGCAGGCCGTGGCAGGATAAGGGGGGCCTACTCTGTGCCTAGGTATAGTGATACCAGTCTGTCCCCTAGTTTTGCCCAACGACTTTACAGAAGCAGCCAAGGTTAGGAACCAAATCTGTCAGCGGGTACTCGGAGAAAGGACGATGTGCACACTATGTCGACACTTGTCTAGATTTGGACGTATCCGGCTGGCACCGTGTATATAGGTGCCCCGCCGTCTCCTGCGCGAGACACGCTGATAGACGCTCACTCTGGAACCCTAGAACCCTAAGTTTCCCTAGCTCTCGGAGAGAGAGAGGCTACTCGGTAGAGATACCATTTACTGTGGCTACTCGGAGAGACATAATAAATACATAGAGAAAGGCAGGAGTAGGGTTTTACCTCCTCACGAGGGCCCTGAACCTGGGTACATCGTGTTGTTTGTGTTGTGTGGATCTTACCTCACGCGGCTACTCGTCGCGTGATCCCTCCCCGGACACCTCCAGCGTCCATCGTCCCCACATCTTTAGCCATCCCATGGCATCTGCCGTGACACCACCACGACAGTTGGCGCCCACCGTGGGGCAATCAGCGGCGCTGGCTGGAGTTTCTGTTCGGACGGGATCTTCTTCGGCGGAGCGCGTGGTTTGTGGCCTTGTCCACAGATTCGGCTCCTTCGACTTCGTCACCGACAACGCCGGCTGTTTCGGCGGCATGGCCATGCCCGAGGGCGGCTCGGTGATCTCCTTCGGCTCGCATCTCGTCTACGTCGCCACCGTCGCCAACAGCGCCTACCCCGAGCTGGTGCATGACGCGGAGGATCCTCGTGCGGTGGTTGCTGCTCGCGGAAGGCCTGCATGCAGCTCTGCATGCTGCGCTGAGGTGATGGTGACGGGCTTGGCGGCAAACACTGGCGCAGCCGCTACTGGCGCTGCGGCCGTCGTCGAGGAGGTTGACGACCCGCCTGCTGGTGGCAGGAACCACCGGCCCTACGAGAAGGAGAGCAACTTGCCGCCTTCCACGTCTACGGTCATCCCCGCGTCTGCTGCGCGAACCGGCATGCCCACGCCCACCGACGTCGAGCTCCTAGCCGCGCGGGAGCAGCTCGAGCGGCAACGCCAGGAGCTGCTTGCCGAGCAGGCAGAGTTGGAGAAGATCAGGCTTGAGCTGAGTCTAGACCAGCTCGAGTACAACAAGGCTCACGGCTTCACGCCGGTCGCCAGGAGGCCCAGCAGAGTAGGCGCTACGCGGCGCAACCTGGGTGCCGAGATGGCGACAGTTGCGGAGGTGCCCGCGCAGTCCGCCACTGCGAACACCTTCACCAGGCCGAGGTACAGCACACCCGCCAAAACGCTCAGAGCTGCACAGGCCGTGGCTGCCGAGTTGCCGCGCCTGGATGGAGAGGCGCGTCTCAGGCAGCAGGAGAGGCTCAACGAGTTGGTGTTGGAGGCCGCTAGGCAGAACGAGGAGTTCCGGAAGGCCAACCCGGGAGCTGGAGCTTCGCAGGTGGTTCATTCGCACGCGGCTAGATCTAACGATCAGGCCTCGTCTCCACATCCTAGCCGCGAGAAGAGCCGCAGCGGACGCTCGGGTAGAGACAGGCAAATGCAGGTGTATGACCCGGCTGCTGCCGCGAAACAGGTTGCTGTGCCGCAGCAGCCCGGGCAGGAACACAACGCTGCAAGAGCAGGCTCTCAAGCCCATCAAGCTCAAAGTCGTGCCCGAGAAGCCGCGCGTCCGGGTACTTCTCGGCAACCCGCAGCTCAGCCTACTCGGCAGAGGCAGCAGCCGCGTCCAGTGGCACCAGTCGCCAACCCGGTGGAACAGCCCGCAGCTATGCAGGTGGATAGGTATGATGATGGCTACTCAGCTATGGAGATGGCTGGTTATGACATCCATGACCGTGTTGGTGAGCGCGTATTGGCGCCTGGGGATGCAAGGCACCAGCTGGACCGTATCAGCTTGTCGGCGCGGCTTGAGAGCACAGGTCCTCCTGGCCCCGAGTGCTTTGGCCCGCGCATCATGAACGAGCCTTCCGTAAAGGGCTTCCAGCTCGCAAGAGGCACCAAGAGCTACAATGGTAGCACCAAGCCTGAAGATTGGCTCAATGACTACGTCACCGCGCTCCACATTGCGGGTGGCAATAGGAGATGGGCAGTGCGGTACGTCCCGCAGATGCTAGAGGGTCCAGCTCGCACTTGGCTCAACAACTTGCCCAAGCACAGCATAAATTGCTGGCTGGATTTCTCGGACGCCTTCGTCAGCAACTTCACCAGCACCTACAAGAGGCCGAATAGGCCACAGCAGCTCTCGGCTTGCAGGCAGCGAGAAGACGAGACGGACCGCGAGTACCTTACTCGGTGGAGCACCTTGAGGAACACTTGTGAGGGTGTGAATGAAGCACAGGCCATCACTTGGTTTGCGCAGGGTTGCCGACATGGCAGCATGCTTTGGCAAAGATTGCAGAGGGAAATGCCGAACACCCTGGCCGAGACCATCAAGATTGCGGATCAGTACGCACTCGGTGATCCTACTCAGCCACTGATGGACTCCTCTGAGCCGAGAAGAAACTTCAACAGCAGCAAGCGCAACGAGTTCCGCAACAAGCGCCGAGTAGATACTCGGTATGACCCTGAGGAGGTGAATGCAGTGAATGTCGGAGGCGGTGGTGGCCAAAGGCAGAAACCTGCTGGAGCCTACGGGCAGAACCAGAACCAGGGCCAAGGCAACAAGAAACCGTTCCGCACTGCGCAGCCGGGTAGCGGGAACTCCGAGCAGCCGAAGAAGTTTGTCTTCGATGACATGAAGGATGGCCCATGCAGCTTTCACACTCATCATCCTTCGAGGCCCGCCAACCACACTACTCGGCAGTGCGAGTGGTGGGATGTGATCAAGAATGATGGCTTGCCTCCTCCTCCTCCTCTGCCAGCTGCCAATGCTACTGTTCAGCCTACTCGCGCACCAGCAGCTCGGCCGCCAGTGTACCCGAGAAGAGAGAATGTCAACCAGGTGGCTTTAGGAGCCAACCGGAACTTCAACAATGAGAGATACCGCAACAACAACAACAACTACAACCGCAACAACAACAACAGAGGCAACAACAACTATCAGGGCAACAACAACGGCAACAATGGCAACAATGGGGCAATGGCTCCAACCAGTACCAAGAGCACCATGAGAGCTATATGATCTTCACTTCTGAGGCAGTCGACAAGCAGTCACAGCACAGGCGGGCCATGGAGGTCAATGCAGTGATTCCTGCTGTCCCTCACTACATGTATTGGTGTGACCAGGAGATCAGGTGGACTCGGGCAGATCACCCCAAGGTGATGCCCAATCCGGGTACCTATGCCTTGGTGCTGGATCCTACCTTCCTGGGTCCCGAGAAGAATGTGAGGTTCAGCAAGGCTAATCGACAACGGCAGCAGCATCAACATTGTGTACAAGGACACACTCGAGAAGCTTGGCCTGGCCGAGAACATGATGCTGCCTAGCAACCACCTTCCATGGCATTGTGCCCGGGATCTCATGCAACCCGATTGGCCGTGTGGATTGATGTGCTATTCGGTACTCGGGAAACTGCCGCACAGAGCGCCTGCAGTTTGAAGTGGTGGATCATCAGAGCCCCTATCATGCTCTACTCGGCAGGCCTGCTCTGAGCAAGTTCATGGCATCTACCCATGTGGCTTACCTGAAGATGAAGATCCCCGGTCCCAATGGCATCATCACCATCTCGGGAGATTACAAGAAGTCCATGGAGTGTGCCTCTGCTAGCTCCCAGCTGGCGGAATCGATGGTGATTGCTGCCGAGAAGAAGAAGATGTACGAGGTGGTGGCCATGGCTCAGTCCGCGCAAGCTGGCGCACAAGGTGCCGAGTACCCAGCATGGTACTGCTTTCCAAGCTGCCAAGGAGACCAAGACAGTCCAGGTTGACCCGAGTTCCCGGAGCGCGTGGCCATCATTGGTGCCGGGTTGGCGGAGAATAGGAAAGCGCGCTCATCCACTTCCTCCGTGAGAATCGGGATGTGTTCGCCTGGACCAATGAAGATCTACCAGGAGTCCCGAGGGAGTTGGTTGAGCACTCTTTGCATGTGCGTCCTGACGCCAAGCCCGTGAAGCAGGCTTTGCGCCGTTTCGGAGATGAGAAGGAAGGCCATCGGTGATCAGATCACCAAGCTGCTGATAAAGTAACTTCATCATGGAAGTGCTGCATCCGGATTGGTTAGCCAACCCGGTCATGGTCGAGAAGAAAAGGAAGATCCCAAGGCTGCCACTGCATGGCGCATGTGTGTCGACTACACCGACTTGAACAAGGCATGCCCCAAGGATCCTTTCCCGCTACCTCGCATCGATCAGGTGATCGATTCCACTGCTGGCTGTGAACTGTTGTCTTTCATAGACGCCTACTCTGGTTTCCACCAGATTGCACTCAACCCTGCTGATCAAATAAAGACTGCTTTCATTACCCCGTACGGGGCTTATTGCTATCGTGTCATGTGTTTTGGCCTGAGGAATGCGGGTGCAACCTATCAGAGATGCATGCAGAAATGCTTGCATGACCAGCTCGGCAAGAATGTGCAGGTGTACGTAGATGACATTGTCATCAAAACGAATAAAAACACATACTCTGCTTGCCGACCTGGAGGAAACCTTTGCTAAACCTACGCAGGTACAAAATGAAACTGAATCCGAGTAAGTGCACCTTTGGTGTACCAGCTGGAAAGCTACTCGGTTTTCTGGTTTCTAGTCGGGGCATTGAGGCCAATCCTTCTAAGATAAAAGCTATTGAAAGCATGTCTTTGCCGAGATCACTGAAAGATGTGCAAAAGTTCACGGGTTGTCTGGCATCTCTGAGCCGCTTTCTGGGCCGAATGGGCGAGAAGGCTCTGCCTCTGTACCAGCTGATGAAGAAAAGCGACAAGTTTGTCTGGACTCCACAAGCGGACGTGGCATTCAATGAGCTGAAAGCAATGCTAGCTAGCGCTCCCGTCTTGGCTAGTCCGCTACCCAAGGAGCCTATGCTGCTGTACATTGCTGCGACTAACCGAGTAGTCAGCGTGGTGATAGTGGTGGAGCGAGAAGAAGAAGGCAAAAGTGTGCAGCGCCCAGTCTATTATCTCAGTGAAGTGCTGTCTAGTTCCAAGCAAAACTATCCGCACTACCAGAATATGACATATGGTGTGTACCTGGGCGCCAGGAAGCTGAAACATTACTTCCAGGAGCACCCCATCACTGTTGTGAGCTCTGCTCCCATCTCGGACATCATGGGAAACAAGGAGGCGAGTGGCAGAGTAGCCAAGTGGGCAATCGAGCTGGCCGCGTACGCTCCCGCGTATACGAGAAGAGAAGCAATCAAGTCTCAGGTCCTGGCGGAATTTCTCGTGGACTGGGCCGAGATGCAGTATGAACCTCCTGCTCCAGTTTCCAACTATTGGAAAATGCACTTTGATGGCTCAAAGGTGAAAGAAGGCCTTGGTGCTGGCGTCGTGCTCACGTCACCCAAGCGAGATCAACTCAAGTATGTGTTGCAGATTCATTTCAAGGCATCCAACAATGTAGCCGAGTACGAGGCAGTGGTGCATGGTTTGCGAGTAGCAAAGGAGGTTGGTGTGCAGCGCATTATATGCTATGGCGATTCGGATCTGGTGGTGCAGCAAGTCTCGGGTACCTGGGATGCTTTGGATGCCAACATGGCATCGTATCGTTTCTTGGTGCAGTCAATGACTGGGTTTTTCGAAGGCTGTGAGTTCCAGCACATTCACCGAGCAGAGAACGAAGCAGCAGACGAGCTATCCAAGTTGGGATCTTCTCGGCAGTCCATCCCGGCAGGGATTGCCTTGGAGCATTTGAGGAAGCCATCCATCAAGCCTTCCCCCAACTCGGAATCTATCTTTGTTCCTTCTCTGCCAAGTGAATCTGACCCAATGGAGATTGACTGGGAGAGTGCTGCAGGGAACCCGGGGACTGCCGTCCTCTACTCGGGGACTGCCATTCCCTACTCGGGGACTGCCATTCCTTACTCGGGGACTGCCACTCCTTACTCGGGGACTGCCATTCCTTACTCGGGGACTGCCATTCCCTACTCGGGGACTGCCACTCCTTACTCGGGGACTGCCACTCCTTACTCGGGGACTGCCACTCCTTACTCGGGGACTGCCACTCCGTACTCGGGGACTGCCGCCCTCAACCCAGAAGCTGTCGCATTCATTGAAGAAGTTCTCGCCAATCGGTCAGGGCTGCAGAGAAGCGCTCCTGCCCCTCCTGTGCAACCACAAGAGCCTGCCCCAATGGAAATGGACGAACCAGTGTTTCCCGTGCGGGAGACACCGAGTTGGGCAATGCCCATATTATCCTTTCTAAGGGACGGTACTTTACCTGAAGATGAGATGACTGCGAGACAGATTCAGAGAAGGTCCAAGGGCTACACCATAGTCCGAGATGTGCTGCACAAGAGAAGTGCCACTGGTGTGCTGCAACGCTGTGTGAGCCCGGAAGAGGGAGAAGAAATCCTGGTGGAGATACATCAAGGGGAATGTGGGCATCACGCCTCATCTCGGGCGTTGGTCAAGAAAGCTTTTTGGCATGGCTTCTACTGGCTCACTGCACTGCAGCAAGCTGAAGATATTGTGAGGAAGTGCACCGGCTGCCAGATGTTCGCAAGTAAGATTCACATGCCAGCTTCCGAGTTGAAAACAATTCCTATCACATGGCCATTTGCTGTTTGGTGCTTGGATATGGTTGGTCCTTTCAAGCCGGCTAAAGGCAATATGACGCATATCTTGGTCATGGTGGACAAGTTCACCAAGTGGATTGAGGTGAAGCCTATTCGGAAGTGCGATGGGGTCACAGCTGTGAAGTTCGTGAAGGATGTGATCATGAGATATGGCTACCCGCACAGTATCATCACCCGACAACGGCACCAACTTTGCAGAGGGGCAATGGTGCGATTCTGTAGAGATAAGCATATCCGACTACGTTGCGTCAGTCGCGCACCCTGCCTCCAATGGGCAAGTTGAGAGAGCAAATGGAATGGTACTGGCAGGCATCAAGCCAAGGCTGATTGAGCCATTGCTGAAAACACCTGGGTGTTGGCTAGAAGAGTTGCCAGCGGTGTTGTGGAGTCTAAGGACTACCCCTAACCGGTCAACCGGCTACACGCCATTCTTCTTGGTATACGGGGCTGAGGCCGTGTTGCCAATAGACTTAGAGCATGACTCCCCCCGAGTAGCCCTCTACACTGAGGTGGAGGCGAGAGAAGCTCGAGAAGACGACGTTGACCTGCTTGAAGAAGCAAGAGAGCTGACTCTGTCACGTTCGGCTATCTACCAGCAAAACCTGCGGCGCTATCATAGCCGAAAGGTGAACCCAAGGGTTTTCCGAGAAGGAGACATGGCCTTAGGCTTGTGCAGCGCACAGCCGGGATGCACAAGTTGTCTCCTCCGTGGGAAGGGCCTTTCATTGTGAGCAAAGCGCTGCACAATGATGCGTACTACCTTGTAGATGTGCGCCCGTCGCAGGCGAACAGGGCAGATAAAGCTGGAGAGGAAACCAAGCGCCCTTGGAATGTAGCTCTACTCCGTCGTTTTCATTCGTGAGCAAAGATGTGTATGTACCCTCTTATCCGAGTTGAAATTCTACTCTGCAATCTGAAATTGTTCTCGGGGACTGCCCTCGTCCAAAATTGCTCTAAGTGTTTTTACTCGGCGTGTTCCTTTGTCTATTCGGTTGCTCCACTTCAGAACTCATAAGTGCATTGAGTACTGTGTTTAAACCTATATGCCAACTCTTTGACTCTGCTGCTGTCCGAAACCCGGCTTCATGGCAAGCAAGAGAACAAGCAAAAGGTCAATGAGCACACGAAAATCGCTAAGGAAGAAAGAGTGCAGGAACCGAGTAGATTGTTTGTTACTTTTGTTCCCTGTTTTCGTCTTCTCGGCTAAGTGGTGGGCTGCGTTGTCATGATTGTTTCTAGCGGCTAAGTATTTGCAGCCCTACTACTTGATTCTTGTGACTCGAATACCAAAAAGCGACAAGTCGCGGGTAGAGCAGAGATGAAAAGATAGGGTGAATAAGAAATGCAACTCGGGGACTCGCATGGAAACGCAACTCGGCATTAAGCCAGTGTCGTTCAACTTGATTAATGTTGAAATAAACAAAGTGGGCATAAAAACTGAGTAGCAAGCCGAATAAAGATAGTCTGTTACATCTGCTCCCGGCATCCCGGGGATCTGATAAGTTTTCGAGTAAAAGAGAGTGCAGGTTGCTTCAAGATGAGGAGGCAATGTTCTCGGCGCTGGCCTTGGCTGCAGCTTCTTCGGTGGCGGTCGTGGCAGCTGTTTCTTCGGTGCTGGCATGGGTGACATCCGTTCCCGTCTGGACGGTGGCGGATTCCTTCATCTCGGCACCATCCTGGGTGGCCGCCTGCTCGGAAGTGGCCGTGGCCACCGAGACGGGTCCTGGAGCCGAAGAGGAGCCTGAAGCTTGGCCAGGAGGGGGCACCGTGTCGTCAAGAGCAGCACCTGAGGAGGTGCCAAAGTCGAGTGCGGCGGTGTCGATGTGGGCGTACTCGTCCTCATCGCTACTCGCGACGGCGACGTTCTTCCCCTTCCCGGCCTTGCCCTCAGGAGATTCGAAGAAGCCTTCCAAGTCGGATTCTACTTCGCCGCCCTCTTCTTCGTCCTCCTCGTACTTGGTGTCGGGCTCGGGGAGGCCATCAATGAAGATCTCCGTCTCAGCGCACTCCGCGACCTCGTAGGCGATCTGCTTACGTGTGGCCACGCAGTCGGGATCTACCTCCCACTTGGAATTATTGCGCTTCCCGCGGATGAGCTGCATGTTGAGGTTCTCATACCAGGATGCTATGCAGAGAAGCATCACGTCTGCACCAGCACGGGCGCCCGAGGCACGCCACTTCTTCAGTTCCTTCTTCACATTCTTCAGCTTGAAGGCTAGGCCCTTCATGGTGGTTGGCCGATCATCATGAGGCCAAAACAGCCTGTGGAGCTCAAAGCCCTCGTGCACCAGGTCAATTCCGACGCCAGCCAGCTGTTCGAAATAGTCCTTGAGCACCAGCAAGCTGTCCTCGATCCCGGCTCTGGTATCTGCTGCCTCACCTTTTGCAAGGCGAGCTGCTTGGGCCTTGGCCACCTTAGGCGCAGAAGGGGAATCAAGATGAGGCCAGATCTCTGAAATAGCATGTGGTAACTTCAGAACCGGGAAGAGAAGAACCGAGTAGAGGAAAACCGAGAAGAAATACGACCGAGAAGAAAAGAAGCAGCGAAGAAAAGACTTACCGGACAGTTCATTGCGCAGCCGCTGTAGCTGGGTCCTCCAGGACTCCTCGTTGGAAATGTGCTTTTCTTGGATCAGGAGCAAGCTATCCATCTGAGCAAAGAGATCAGCGTTGGTCTTCTTTAAGGTTTCGCATTCCTGCTCAAGGGCCCTCTCCTTGCTCGAAAGTGGTCTCGGCCTTGGCCTTCTCGGCGATTGCTTTGTCCCTCGGCGCCAATCTTGACGGCATCCTGGAGTGCCTTTTGCAACTGGAGTTGCAGCTTCTCGGTCTCCGTGGTGTGGTCCTTCAACAGCTCAACGGCCTGGTCGGACAGCTGCTTCTGCACCTCTGCCGGCTTGACACAGTCTTGGTGTGCCTCAGCAAACAACTTGTAATCTTCTGCGAAGAGATAGATGAGGTTAGCAGAGGAGCAGAGAAGAAGCAAATTCAAAGTCAAACCGAGTAAACAACAAGCTTACCTTCTAGCCTTTTGATGGTGGCCTCGGAGTTCTCCACGAAGCTGCGGCACTTCTCATGCTCGTCTGCTAAGGCCTTCAGTTTTTCTGCAGAGAAGGAAAGGTTAGCGCAAAAGAAAGCATAAGCGAGCGTAAACAAAAAACGCATGAATCGCAGCTAAAAGCGTACCTTGCACTTCAGTCAGCTGCTGGGTGCTGTCCTTGGCGTTCTTGCTGGCTGCCTCCGCAGCTGCCTTTTCCTTCTCTAAAGCAGAAATTCGCCTCCTGGCGATAGAGTGGTTCCAGAGAAGATGGCGGTATAGATTGGTCCGCTTCAGGACGCTATCCTGAGAAGCGAGAAGAAGCAAGTTAGAAAAGGCAGAGAAGATTCAGCCCGAGTAGGAGGCTACTCGGAGAGTATCCGTCTACTCGACCCGAATCTCGGGGACTGGGGGTGATGGTAAGAAAGAAGAAAGGCGAGTAGAAGAGAAGAAATTTCAACTCGGAAAAGGCAAGAAGGACTTACCGCGTAGGATTGCTCGATGTCCTCGGCATTCTTGCGATGCAAGAACATCTTGGCTGCGAGTGTCGCGGTCTCGGTGGAGACGGACATGGGATTGCGTCCCAGGTCAACCTTGTTCCAGTCCACGCGCATGTGGTCGATGCCGCCAAGGCTAAGACCATGCCATTTATCCACGCCAAGAATCTTGCTATCCCATTTGGCGTCAATGAAGCCAACGGTGTCCAATACCTGTTCAAGACCCTTGGAAGTTATTGGTTTGTCTTGGACTCCACGAGAAGCGATGTTGACAGACTGGGGTTGGCTTGGATCTGGAGGAGGGGAGTTCATGGCTACAACCTTCCTTCCCCTCTGGATAGCTAAAAGCTTTGTCCTTGGAGGAAGCCGATTGAGTGCTGTTGGCTAACCTCAATCATGTACTCCGGGTAGCAGGGCTGGCCAGCAGCGCGAGCGTCAGCCGAGAGCGCAGCAGGAATCGGGCCGGACTCGCGGATCACGAGCGCTCCGCCTGAGGATGTACTCTGGTCTCTGGCCCGCTTCTTCGTTTGCTCCTTCTCAACCTTCTGCTTCTCGGGATCCTCAGTCGTCTTCCCGTCAGTCTTGGCCTTCGCCTTCTCGGCGACTGCCTTCTCGGCAGCTTGCTTCTCGGCCTTCTTCTGCTCAGCCCTGGCTTTCTTCTGCTCAGCCTTGGCCTTCTCAGCAGCTTCCTTATCAGCAGTTTCCTTCTCAGCCTTGGCCTTCTCAGCAGCTTCCTTCTTGTATGCCCTTCTGACAACCTCATCCTTCAGAGCCTCCAGGGCTCGCTGCCTGGTTACTCGCCCGGCAGGAGGGCTGGATGCGTCCTTACTCTGCGGCGACGAGGAGGAAGTTGGCGGTGTAGGCCCTTGCGCAGTTGGCGGTGTAGGGCCTTGCGCAGTTGGCGATGTAGGGCCTTGCGCAGTTGGTGGTGTAGGGCCTTGTGCAGTTGGTGGCGCCGCAGATCCGTCGCCTTGTGCAGCTTCTGGCTGGGCGCGACTCGGTGTCACACCCGGTTGCACGCTGCTCAATGGATAAGCAGTGGCATCCGTGGCGGCGGTGTCTTCTACTCGCTGCTCGGCAGCGAGGCTCTCTTGTGCAGCAGCCCCTGTGGCGGGCTGCTCTTGCTCTGCTTCAGGCCGCTCGGCGGCGGTGTTGTCTTGCATCACTTGGTCTTGGTTCTCCTCGGCATTGCTGGCCGGAGGAGAAGGGGGTCTCTCATGGTGAACGGCACTGTCCTGCGCCGCTGGCTCTGACGCCGCTCCCTGTGCATCGACAGTCTGTGCGTTGGCAGCAGCGACGTCGACAGTGTGATCCTCATCATCATCCAGATTGATCAGAGGTACTGATGAATCCTTGGCTTGGTCGGACGCGAGAGCTGCGTTCGCGTCCATAGGAGGACTGCAGAGAAAGAGAAATCGCAAATTAGAAGAAGATTGGGGAAAATAGCACAGCGTGAGAAGGGAGGCGACCGAGAAGAGGGCTTACGCGGTGGTGCACTTGAGCTCTCGTCTGGACCTCTTCGCGACCACTTTCTTCTCGGCGGGCTTCCTCTTCTTGGCAGGAGGCGCTGGTGCTCCGCTACCAGCCCGTTTGCGGGTCTCAGGAGCCGCGATGGACAGGGGCTTGACGACTAGGGGCGCATCGCCCTCGTTCTCGTCTTCGTCCTCGTCGTCCTTGTCCGCGGAGACTTCATCTGAGAATCCAAGAGAAAAGAGGAAAGAATCAGAAACAGCACACGAGGGATTGGTGCTTCTCGGAAGCAAGCAGAATGGAAGTATAGTTACCGTCAAAGTCTTCATCAGACCAAGTGCGGAGAGCATCGCGCTTGTCAGCAATGGGGGAGCGAGAAAGGTTGGGCTGCTCCGCGGCATCAAAAGAGGGCACATCATCCTCCTCACGGTCAGGAGACCAGTTGCCCTCGAAAACCTCGCAGCTCTCGATTATCTGGCGAGTGAGGACCTGAAAAGCAGAGAAGGATCACAACTAGCCGAGTACCAGGAAGGAATTCTACTCGGATAGGCGTGCAGGAACAAAGCACACAGAGCCTAGGCAGTTTTACTAAGCATTCTACCCGGATGGGCGTGCAAACATAAAGCATACTAAGCCTAAGCATATTTGCTGGGAGGTATTACTCGGAAGGGCGTGCAGGTATAAAGCACATCAAGCCTAAGAAACATTCTCGAGTAGGCTACCCGGCAAGGCGTGCAAACACAAAGCATACTAAGCCTAAGGCGATTCGGCTGGATGTCCTACTCGGAACGCAAGGCAATTGCTAGTTGATGCAAGAAGGAGAAGCTATCTACTCAGAAAGAGTATGCAGAGAGCAAAGTAAGAAAGGCGTACCCGCTCAATCGGCTTTGTACGGCTGTACGGGACGAACCCGTATTGCCAGTGGTCGCCAAGGCTTGTCGTCAAGATGTTCCTTGCGTGCCAGGGGACATCGATGTTGTCAATCTCGATGGTGGTTGTTCTGGTGCAGTCGCGGGGCCCTCCCATGTAACACATGAGATGGCACCGCTCCTGCAAGGGCAGTACTCGGCGCTGGATCCAGCAGGCCACCGGGTCGTCGTTCTTGAGGCCCTCCGCCTTCAGCCAGCCGAGTCGATTCTCCATCTCGATGGCGTCATCATCGTTGACGGGCTTGTCTTTCCAGTACATCCCGATTGGAGCGCGATTGCACCAAACGGGCAAGTTGATTCTATCGTTCACCGGGGCTCCTTCCGCGGCGGCAACGTTCCTGACGTAGAGGAACGTCTTCTGCCATAGCTTGACGGAGTCCAGCCCCTTGATGCGGGGGTGGTTCGTCCCGGACCGCTGCACCATCATGGCGCAGCCGGTGTCGGTGGCGCGGGCGACGCCCGCGGAGTCCTTCTTCCCGGTAGATTGCTGGCGCAGGTGGAAGTACCTGAGCCACGTCTCCCACGTGGGCCGGATGCCGAGGAAGGCCTCGCAGACCACGGCGTGGTAGGCGAGGAAGACGACGGCGTTGGGCGGCAGATGGTGCATCTGGATGCCGAAGTGGTTGAGGAACTTCCGCAGGAAATCGGACGCGGGCAATCCGAACCCGCGCTCGAAATGCGCCAGGAAGACGACGCGCTCTCCCTCCCGCGGGGACGGCACGATTTCACCGTCCGGCGCCCGGCACTCCACGCCGGGAGGGACTCGCCGGGTATTGACGAGCCAGGCGCAATCTTCCGCGGTGACGGAGGAGCCGGCCCAGCCGGATTTGGCCATTGTGGCGAGTTGGGAAGGTGGAAGATTTCGAGGGAAATTGGTTGGTGGATTGAGTCCGCGGCGGCGCGAGAGCTTGCGCGGCGGCGGAGAGCACGGTGGCGGAGAAGAGCAGGAGACGAAGAAGGAATGGTGCGAGGGAAGGGGAAAAGGAAGTTACCGGCGGGGGTATTTATATCCCCTCCGCGAGTTTACCGTTACCGTCTTGGGAGTGGGATCGATTGTGGCGTGTGGTGGATCCTGTGGCCGGCTAGAAACGCACACAAGCGCCGGTTGCGCGCGTAATGGCCACAGTTGATCCCACCACCGAATCGTGGCCTATAACTGCACTTGATGGGACATGACGGCCGGTGGGCCCACTGCGTGAAAACTGGACGCGTGGCAGGTCGTGTCCTGGGCAACGAAACGACAAGGTCGTGGATGCTTGACACGTGTGCAGTTGCTACGCGAAGGGCTGGATTGTGCTCTGTGCTGCAGAGGCTCAATCTGAGAATTTTCTCTAAGTCTTTTTACTCGGTTACAGAGTAGAAAGCAAGTGCTACTCGGGAAAGAGGAAACCCAAGGGACTTTCCAGATAGCTACTCGGAGGTTCTACTCGGCATCTTGAGGTTCAAGGGCTGAGATGCAAAGGCTGGTTTTAAGCTGGCAGAGCCTAGTGAACAAGTTCGCAAGACTCAACCAGCTTCGGGGACTGCTGTCGGGGGGTTACCCCCGAGTAGGGTAAAGACAGGTGGTAAAGGCAGCTTACAGAAGAGAGGTTTGGTCGAGTAGCCGACTACCTGGTACTCGCTACCCGGTCGACTGCTACTCGGTCTCACCTCAAGATGACCAGAAGGAGGTATCAATCAAGTTCTATCCTTTCGAGTAGAAGGGTTGGCCCGAGTACAATTGGCGGGAACCTACTCGGGCCAGAAAGTCAAAGGAGCCGTTCTGACACAGGATCCCGCGTATCCTGGGTCCGTACTTGGCAGCATTCGAACTACTGTTCACCTGGGGCCGGCCTGCCTGACAGTGACAGCATGGAAGCAGGCCGTGGCAGGATAAGGGGGGCCTACTCTGTGCCTAGGTACAGTGATACCAGTCTGTCCCCTAGTTTTGCCCAACGACTTTACAGAAGCAGCCAAGGTTAGGAACCAAAGCTGTCAGCGGGTACTCGGAGAAAGGACGATGTGCACACTATGTCGACACTTGTCTAGATTTGGACGTATCCGGCTGGGCACCGTGTATATAAGGTGCCCCGCCGTCTCCTGCGCGAGACACGCTGATAGACGCTCACTCTGGAACCCTAGAAACCCTAAGTTCTTGACCTAGCTCTACTCGGAGAGGAGAGAGAGGCTACTCGGTAGAGATACCATTTGTACTGTGGCTACTCGGAGAGACATAATAATACATAGAGAAAGGCAGGAGTAGGGGTTTTACCTCCTCACGAGGGCCCTGAACCTGGGTACATCGTGTTGTTTGTGTTGTGTGGATCTTACCTCACGCGGCTACTCGTCGCGTGATCCCTCCCCGGACACCTCCAGCGTCCATCGTCCCCACATCTTTAGCCATCCCATGGCATCTGCCGTGACACCACCACGACAGTTATCTTGGCTGCTTCAAACATCACAATCTTAAATGGGTGATCATAAAGGTGTAGTCATATAATCGAAGAGATATGATGAGGCGTATGCATCAAGAGCGGGATTTGTCAGTCCAGATAATGGATAGATACACTGGGCCCACTCAGCGGTGTTGCATTAAGTAAAGCTTTAAGCATGCGACTAGAAACGGGGACGACTAGAAACGGGGATGCAATATCGTGGTAATGAGTAGATGTGTTTGTCGACAACGAGATTGTACTAGGTATAGAGATATCGGAGTACGAATATCGTAGAAACTAAGTATCCTTGACAAAGGGTGTGGGAACTTGACGTTTCAAGTTCGGGCAACGAAAATAATCATGGATCGCATAGGGGCCATCATGGGTTTCCAGATCCCACTGTTGGTCATTGGTCGGAGAGGGATCTCAATCATGTCTGGAGTGGTCCCGAACCGCAAGGGTGTCACAATTAAGGGTAACCGACGATGGGTTGATTTGTCACCAAAGAGAAATAAGAGAGAACAGGGCCCAAATAGTTCCGGGGTTTATCCGATGGATATCGAAGGGCAACGAAAGGTGTTTTGGTGTTGAAATGAGTTAAATAATATGTATTTATTACTAATTAGTGTAATTAATAATTTAATCTATTTTTATTTAATTTATGAAGTCATTTTCCCTCAATGGGCCTTAGTGCCAAGGAGGCCCAATAGGAGAAATCGAGAAATGGAGGGAGAAGGAAGGGGTAACTCGCATGGGCCTTTACGGCCCCATGAGGGGTGCGAATTACCTCCTTTGCTCGGCCAGCTATGTGGGTATTAGGGTGTGTTTGGTTCAAGAACCAAATGGAATGGAATGTCATGGTTCCATTCTAGAGGAGCAGGTCGGTTCCATCCATGTGTTTGGTAGGTGAAAAAACAAGAATAATTTGATTCTATTCCCACGTTTGGTTGTAGACATAGAATCGAAACCAATCAAGCAAAGTTTAATTAGCACATGCCATTAACTTCTACAGATTAACTATTAACGTTTTAATAACATAAAATTCTAGATTAGCTATCTGCAAATTAGCAGCTACATAAATAACAAGCTCGTTCATTACTACGCGCCAAGCAACTCCTGCTTGATCCGTGGCCGCCCCGCGTGATTCCATCCGTCGCATGCTTGATCCGTTGGTAGGCCGACCGAAAGTGCAAATGCGTCTAAATCTTGTTTTGGGTGTTTGATAACAACACATGTATATATTTAAGTGTGTTGATGTTTTCAGGGACTTTTGATAATATTACAAATGGTGGCGTGAGAAACAAAAAGGACAAAGAGGTCTCCATATGGTTTAACTTGCTGGAATTTATTCCAGGCCGGAGTCTCCGGTCTCCCAGACCGGAGTCTCCGGTGTGAAGTTTTCCCTGCGAATATGGCTAAGGAAAAGATGGTGTCAGCGACAGAAGACACTCCGGAGATTGTCCGGAGACTCTCCAGAGTCTCCGGTCTAGAAGTTCTTCATCGCATCCAGGTGGTGTCAGGCACAGAAGCCACACCGGAGACTATCCGAAGATTCACCGGAGTCTCCGGACTAGAAGCTTTTCTTCACGTTGTGGAGCGGGTGTCAGCCTCTGGACTCGATCCGGAGACTGTCCGGCTTGCCGGAGTCTCCGGTCTAGCTCTTCAAAGCCTCCTATTTGAACCAGTCCGAGATCTTTTCAGACCCGAGTCTTCGATCCGCTGAATTGACTCAAACGGCTAGAATTTGGGTGAGGGGTATAAATACCCCCTCCCCTTCTTCTTCCTTGAGCTAGCTCGTCTAGAATAGATCTCACCATTTCTAGAGCTCAACCAGCTTGCCAGATCTCCCAATCCCTCCACCCAAAAGTGTTGATCTTTGGAGGATTGAAGGAGAAGGCCCCGATCTACGTCTTCACAAACCGGTTTTCCATTCCCCCCTCATTTGCTTGAGGGGAACTAGTCTAGGGTTTCCTTGTGTGGATAACCTAGACATCTTGCTACTCTTGGTGATTCTTGTGATTCTTGGGAGCCCCCAATTTGGTTGTGGGTGTGTTTCCCAAACTTGTTTGTAAAGGACTCAATTCCCGCCTCAAAGGGGATCAATAGTGAAAGGTGGACTAGGCCTTTGTGGCGGGGTTCATCGGAGAATAGGGTGATGCCTTTGTGGCATTGAGTAGGCCTTCATGGCGAAACTCACACCCCTCCAACGAGATGTGCTCCTTAACAAGGAGGAAGTCGGGAATACATCGTGTCTCTGTGTGCTTCCGTTATTGGTTACCTCGTTCCCTCTCCTTTACCTTACTTGTATTGTATTTATTGTTGTTCTTGTCATAGGTAAATTCACCTTAGTTGCATTATCTAGAAAATTTACCTTTGTGTCGAGCCTTAATTTGAAGAAAAAATAAAATAGGTCGTAGCACCTATTCACACCCCTCTTTTTTTTGAAACATTTTCTACTGCAGGGGAGTCCCCCACAGCCCTTTATTGCCAATCAAAGAGTGTTACAGTTATGTACAAATATACATTAAGGAAAATAGACTAAGGCAGTCTATCACCAGCTAACACTAGCTAGCTAAGTTAGGGTCTTAATCCATGATGATAAATCCGCAGCCAAAGAAGCACTCAACCTATGCTTAAGCATAAGAAGATCTAACAAGAAACCAACTTTCCATCCCGTAAAGGAGTGTCTTTCAGATTTGAAAATAACTCTTTTCCTTTGCTTCCAGATGTTCCAACAGGCAAGGATCACTACCTCAGTGAAACAAGGTCCTTTGAAAGTCTTTTTTGCAAAGGAGAGATTCTGCAGTACTGTGTTATCACTCCAGCTGATTTGCAAGTAACTCCAAATCCGTGAGCTAAACACACATTGGAAGAACAAATGAATCCAGTCCTCATGACAATGGTTACAGCAAAGAACACAGTAATCAGTCCCCTCAATCTTCCAGTTCCTTCTCTTGATCATGTCCTTGGTATTAATTCTATCTTTTAGAATCAGCCAAGCAAAAAAATTATGCTTTGACATGCATTTGGACTTCCAGATCCATTTGGCAGGCCCATCATCAGGTAGTTGAGCAAACTGCAGCTGATAGAATTTGCTGGAAGTATAAATCCCTTTATTAAAATTACATTTCCAAACATCATTACGGTCATTCACTTGAACATTATCCAAGAGAGCTTGCAGATCAGTAAACTCAAGGAAATCTTCATTTGAAATAGGCAAATGAAAAGCATCCGAGAGATCAGTCAACAGTTTCAAATCACTCACTAATGACAATGGGTCCTTGGCAAAGGAGAACAATCTCGGAAATTTTACTGACAAAGGTTGTCCCATCCAAGAATCTTTCCAGAACAACCCAGTATAACCATTCCCCACAATGCAACAAGAGAAAGAACACCAAGTATCAGCCAATTGCATAACACCCCTCCACCAGAATGAACCACAGGAGGTCACAGCATGTGGAACTGACTGGAAATAATAAGCATTCCTGACTAGATGAACCCAAGGAATATCCATAGAGTTATAGAATTTTGCCAGGAATTTCAGCAGTAAAGCCCTATTTTGGATCTGAAGATTAATGACCCCTAAGCCTCCTTTACTTTTAGGCTTACATACCATATCCCAAGCAGCCAAAGAATTCACTCTTTGCTTATTTTTGTCCTTCCTCCATAAACATCTCCTCCTTGCTTTATCAATGACACCCTTAGGTATTACTAATGTGCACATATAATAAGTGGGCAAAGAGGACAGAACCGAATTCAACAGAACCAAGCTATCCCCATAAGAAAGAAAGGAGACTGTAGCAGAAAGTCTCCTCTCAACTCTGTCAATGAGTGGTGCAAAATATTTGATAGAGGGCTTAGTTGTTCCCATGGGCAAGCCCAAATATGTGAAGGGCATAGAAGCCACATTACAATCCAAAACAGAGGCCAAATCAACAGTTTCCTGCTGCGATAAATTAATTGATATCATGGAAGACTTGTTATAATTCACCTTTAACCCAGTGATTTGAGCATAAAGGTTGAGAAAATTTTTAAATACCAATAATTGATCAGAATCAGCAGGTAAGATGAACAGAGTGTCATCAGCATATTGAACAATAGGAAAATCTCCCCCAATGGGAATTGGTAAATGGAGACTTCCCTCCCTTAGAGCCAGATTAACGATACTCTGCAACAAATCCCCACACAGCACATAGAGAATAGGTGACAAAGGATCACCCTGCCTGACTCCTCTTTTGCAGACAAAAGGTTTGCCAGGAACTCCATTTAACAGAACAGAAGAAGATCCAGAGGATAGAATTTCCTTCACCCAATTTATCACTAAAGAAGGAAATCCCTTAAATCGCAAAATTTGGAGAATAGCACTATGCTCAATGGTATCAAAAGCTTTCTCAAAATCAATCTTGAAAACCACCACTTTCTGTTTAGATTGCTTACACTGAAAAATGTACTCAAAACACCATGCCAGGCAATCTTGAATAGTTCTGGACTTGATGAACCCATATTGATTTGCATGGATGCATCTAGAAATTTTATCTTGGAAACGATTATCCAGAATCTTAGTGATGAATTTCAGGCAAGTGTTGGTCAGAGAAATAGGCCTAAAATCATTCACTGTCTCAGGAGAATGTGTCTTTGGAATTAAAGTAATGAAAGAACCATTAATACTTTCCAAAGAAATCTTAGCACTGTGAAATTCATTGCAGAGTTTGATAAAATCCTCCTTTAGAATACTCCAGCAGTGTTTAATAAAAAGGCTCGTGAAACCGTCTGGACCAGGTGCTCGAGCAGGTTTAAGATGTTTTACAACCCCCTCAATTTCTTCAACAGAAAAAGGATCAACAAGGCCCTCTAATCCATCAACCACAGGCAGGAATTGAGACAAATCAGTATCAATAACAGGTGGACAGGAGACACCCATTTTGTTTTTGAAACAAGACCAAAAAGCAGCGGCTTTGTCCTGATGATCCACCAACAAATTTCCGGACGCATCCGAGATGGACGGAATAGAATTACGCCTAAACCTCTCAGTAGCTCTGGCATGAAAATATTTAGTGTTTTCACCAGAGAGCTTGGCCCTCTAGGTGCCCATACTATTCGTTCAATTGGTATAAGAGCATGAGCTCTTATTTTGGGCTTAACCGCCTAAGAGTTTAGTATGGATGATGATACGGGAGTCACCGGTCCCGCGGCACAAGTCACTATGGATGATCTCAAGGACTTGCAAAAATCCTTGACCTCATACATGGAGGGCAAAATTGATGGGCTGCGATCTCTCGTGTTGCAACTCATGAAATCCAAGGAACCGGAGACGTCCAATTCATCTCCTCCGGATGAAAATCCGGAGGGTTGATACGTCCAAAACGTATCTCCTTTCCCGAACACTTTTCTTATCGCTTTCCTCTAAACTTGTGAGTTTTGGATACCACTAACACTGACTAAGCAGAATTACCTTGGTGTCTCGTTTTTGTGCAGAAAAATCAACTTTCGGGAAATTGCCCAGAAAAGATCCCATTGAGCCTAAAACACCAGAAGACCCCCAGAGCCAGAAGGGGGCCAGGAGGGGGCCACACCATCCCCTAGCGCGCCCCCCTTGGTCCCGCCGCCAGGTGGTGTGGGCCACCCATGCACCCCTTCGGACTCCCCTTTCGACTACTTATGCCCCATAACCTTAAAACCGAGGGGGGTTCGTCATATTCTATAGAATCACAACAGAGCGCATCCGCCACCTCGAAACTCGATTCGGGGATGAGAAGTTCCTGTATTGGCGCCCTGCCGAGACGGGGATTCGAAGGAGATCATCGTCATCAACACCGCCACCTCTTCTCCATCAACCATCCATGATTCCCCCGTCCATGTGTGAGTAAACACCGATGTAGGATGAGAGGGGTGGAAGGGATTGGACGAGATCAATCATGTAATAATCCAGACTGTTAGGGCATAGTGCCTAGTATCCATTGTTAGTGTTTTCTACCGTTGTTGCAACTGGTTATGCTTAATGCTTGTCACTGGGACCCGAGTGCCATGAACTCATATCTGAACATGTTATTGTTTCATGAGTATAATTATGTTTCTTGATCATATCTGCAAGTTGTTTACACATGTCATTGTCCGGAACCCGAGGCCCCAAAGTGACAGAAATTGGGACAACCGGAGGGGATGGTTGTGATGTGAGGATGACGTGAGTTCACGTAGTGTTAATGCTTTGCTCCGGTGCTTTATTAAAAGGACCACCTTAATTACTAGTAGTTTCCCTAGAGGCCCCGCTGCCACGGGCTGGTAGGACAAAAGATGTTGTGCAAGTTTCTCATTGCGAGCACGTATGACTATATTGGAACACGTTTCTATGGTTTTCCTAGATGTTTGATGCTTTATTATTATTATCTGCAATGCCCATGTTAGATTATTACATGACCTATGTTATCCATGCAAGGCCCGTCCATCCATTCCCTCTATGCCTACGGTACTTCCCATCCTGTTGTTTTCCGCGATTGGTACTGTTGTTACTATTTTACTACTGATGTTATTTTACTACTGTTGCTGCTATAAAACTGTTACCACTGATAAATTGTTGCGAGCAAGTCTACTTTCAGGTGTAGCTGATATGAAAACTCAGTTGTTAAGGCTAATAAATATTCTTTGGCTCCCCTTGTGCCGAATCAATAAATTTGGGTTTTACTTCCCTCGAAGACTGTTGCGATCCCCTATACTTGTGGGTCATCAAGACTATGTTCGGGCGCCGTTGCTGGGGAGCATAGCTTTATTTATTTCAATTGATAGAAGAGCTGGCAGCGGGGTTCCTAGCCCCAAACTTAATACAGCTACTCAAAGATGAAAGCTCATTCATGTGTTCCATTGCACTTTTACTTTCAGTTCCACAAAAAGGTTCCTTCTCAACAATAGATATATAAGATAAATCTAAAGAGAAATCATAATCCTTGTCTCTAATGTGTATGGGAGATGCGGCAAACTTAGCATCAAGAGAAGATTTATATTTCACAGCATGTCTTGCAAGAAGACTCTTAAGAGCACTTGCACCAGTAATAGCCCGAGCTTCTTGAATAAAATCATCATTAAGTCCAATAGGTTTCATCAAGATCATCAATAGGCTCAGGTGAATTAACAGGTGTACTAGCATTTTCAACAGCATTTTCAGCATTTTCAATTTGTTTGGATTTAGCAATAATAGCATCTAGGAAAGGACCTAGAGAACCAGTATCATCAAGCACAGTAAAAGCATCATCAAAAGTATCAGAAATATATTCAGACTCAACAGAAGTAACACTACATGTAACATGTGGTGGAGTAAGAAGCTTACTCATAATACGCGGTGAATCAAGAAAACAGAGGTGTTCAGAGTTGTACCTCTTCTTGTAGTGGATGGTAATATAGAGACTTTTCCATCACGGGTCTTGCCCATGATGAAAGGCTTGCATCGAACAATATCACGATCAAGTGAGCAATCTGTCCATCATGAAAAAATCGTATAAATTACAGCAATATCAAAATGACCTGAATTTTTTAGTGCTTATTCCTCAGCTAATTCCAAACTTTTTTGTTCTTTATGTTTTTTTGATCTGAGCAACTTAAGTCCCCGAAAAAAAAATCGTCATTACAGACTGGTCTGGTTTTGGCAGATTCTGCCATTTTTCTTCATTTCCTCTTTTACTATGTCAAGTGGATTTTTTTACTTCACAAAACATCAATGGATGTAGATAATGTTTAAAAGTATCAATAGAACCTGTTCCCATGCAGAACCCATGGATTTTTATTGTTGCACTGACCCTCTAATGCGAATTACTTTGAGTGTGGTGTGAAGAAAATTTTCAAGGGTCAAGAGAAGAGGGTGATATAATGTGATCAAGAAGAGTGCAAGGCCAAAGCTTGGGGATGCCCCCGTGGTTCATCCCAGAAAATTCTAAGAATACTCAAGCATATAATCTTGGGGATGCCCAAGGTATCCCCTTCTTCCAAAACCAACTCCAACTTTCGCTAGAAACTTTACTCGGCACAACTAATACATGAAAATAAAGATACAAAGGAGTTGCTACAGAAGTATACAACCCCTTGACTCAAAGAAAAAAGAGAAAAACAAAGCAAAAATAAAACCATAGATTATATCCTAAGAAGTGCTTTTCTTTAAAGCCTTTTAGCTAGGCCCAAAAAAATGGAATCAAGTATTTTCAAGTGAAGAAGCATCCAAATTATAATTTCTTCCAATAATACAATCAAAAGGCAACTTCTTTCTCTTTCCAGGAAAGTGTTCCATACCTTTCTTGAGCGGGATTGATATTTAATATTCCCCTCTTTCATATCAATAACAGCACCAACAGTTCTAAGAAAAGGTCTTCCCAAAACAATTGGACAAGAAGCATTGCATTCAATATTCATAACAACAAAATCAACATGGACAAGGTTATTATTAATCATAATAAAAACATCATCAACTCTCCCCCAAAGGTTTCTTTCTAACATTATCAATAAGACGAATATCCAAATAACAGTGCTCCAAAGGTGGCAAATAAAGCATATCATAAAGTTTCTTAGGCATAATAGAGATACTAGCACCAAGATCACATAGAGCATTACAATCAAAATCATTCACCTTAATTTTAATGATGGGTTCCCAACCATCATCTAACTTCCTAGGTATAGAGGCTTCACACCTTAATTCATCCTCTCTAATTTGCATGAGAGCATTTGTAATATGTTTTGGGAAAGCCATATTCATAGTACTAGCATTGGGACAACTAGCAAGATTTTGTAGGAACCTAATCACTTCAGTTATGTTGCAATCATAAAAGTCAAGATCATTTTTATCAAAGGTAATGGGACCATTGTCTCCCATGTTTCTAAAAAAATTAGCACTTTTATGAGGAACATTTTGAGCAGTTTCAAGCAATTTTGCACTTTTAATAGCAGAAGTGGGAGTATTGCCAACACTAATCACTTTAACATTGATAGTAGAAGGTTTATTAGCATGAGAAGCTTCAGTTTTACTAGTGGTGGTAATGGTGCAAACATTAGCTATATTATTCTTTCTAGCTATTTCATCTTCTCTTTCCCATCTAGCATGCAATTCAGCTAGCATCCTAACATTGTCATCAATTCGAATTTGAATGGCATTTGTAGCAGAAAAAGGATTCTCGTCTATAGTTTCAGTTTTAGCAGTCATTCTATTGATCAAATAAGATTGTGCTTCAGGCATGGATGAGATAGAAGTTTTGGCACGAGTAATTTTAACTTGCAAACCAGATATTTCTCTATTTAAACTCTCAAATTGATAACTGATTTTTTTTGCATAACAGATTGTTCCTCCATGGTCTTAGTAAATAATTTATTTTGCTCATATTGCTTTTGCATAAAGTCTTTAGTGGCTCTTTCAACTTATGAGATTCTTTCATTAGACATTCTAGTTCTATCATTATTACCACTATTAATATGATATGACCTATAATTGTTGCTACCAAAATTATTCCTATAAGCATTATTGTTGAACTTATTATTTTTAATGAAGTTCACATCAACATGCTCTTCTTGAGAAAACAAAGAGGCTAAAGGAACATTGTTTGGATCAATAGGAGCATGGCCATTCACAAGCATAGACATAATAGCATCAAGTCTATCACTCAAAGAGGAGGTTTCTTCAACAGAATTTACCTTCTTACCTGTTGTAGCTCTCTCAGTGTGCCATTCATAATAATTTACCATCATATCATCAAGAAGCTTTGTTGCTGCCCCCAAAGTATGGACATAAAGGTTCCTCCAGCAGCTGAATCTAGAAGGTTTCTTGAAGAAAAAATCAGACATGCATAAAAGTTTGGATGATCATCCAAGTAGTCATTCCATGAGTGGGACAATTCTTTACTAAAGATTTCATTCTTTCCCAAGATTTAGCAACATGCTCATTATCAAGTTGCTTAAAATTCATAATGATACTTCTTAAAGATATAATCTTAGCAGGAGGATGATATTTTCCAATAAAGCATCTTTTCATTTAGTCCAAGAATCAATACTATTTCTAGGCAAAGATAACAACCATTCTTTAGCTATTCATCTCAAAGAGAAAGTAAAAACTTTCAGATTAATAATATCTGCATCTACATCTACATCTTTATATTTTTGCATCTCACATAGTTCAACAAAATTATTAAGATGTGCAGCAGCATCATCAGTACTAACAACAGAAAATTGCTCTCTCATAACAAGAGTTAACAGGGCAGGCTTTATCTCATAAAAATCAGCAGTAGGAGCAGGTGGAGCAATAGGTGTGCTAATGAAATCATTGTTGTTGGTGCTAGTAAAGTCACACAACTTAGTGTTCTTAGAGGTACTCATTTTAGCAAGATTAAAAACAGGATAAAAACAACAACTAGAATAAGAACTATTTTTGTGTTTTTGATAAAGAGAATCAAACAAGACAAAATAAACTAAGCAAAACAAAAACAAAGTAAAGAGATTGGAAGTGAGAGACTCCCCTTGCAGAAATTCTCTTCCTCCCCGGCAACGGCGCCAGAAAACTTGTTGATGGATGACGTTGGTAAACCCCAAGAAAGTTTATGAAGAGTGCAACGGCAAGTTTTCCCTCAGAAAAGAAACCAAGGTTGAATCAACCAGTAGGAGGACAAGCAACTTTTGAAGGTTGATGCAGTTGATGTGATAGGGCGCACTACCGATTCAGCAGGAACGTGGAACCTACACAACACAATCAATCGCTTTGCCCCAACGAAGTGGTGATGTTGTCAATCTCACCGGTTTTGCTGATAACAAAGAGGTTAAATGTATGGTGTGGAAAACAGTATGAGAACAATGTGAAAACATCAGTAGCAGTGTGAAAACAGTGGAAGCGGTGTGAAAACAGTAATTGTGGTGGTTGTATTATTAGTATGAGAAAATGGACCGGGGTCCACAGTTCACTAGTGGTGTCTCTCCATAAAAGATAGCTAACATGCATGGTGAACAAATTATAGCTGGGCAATTGATAGATAATGAAACATGCATGACATGATGATTACTATGTGATTCATGCGGGCATTACAACAAGACTCATATACCGTTATCCAACTACATCTATGACTAATAATCCACCCTCACAATATCATCCGAACAAACCTTGGGTATTAAGGTGCAAGCAACAGATAATCGCAGTAAGCAAAGTGTGTAATGTAAACAATGTAAACATTGATGTTTTCTCCCTAATGGCAACAACACATTCTCCATCCATCACGTTTCTGTCACTCGAGCACAGACGCAAAGGAGGCATGAACCCACTATCGAGCATAAATACTCCCTCTTGGAGCTACTAGTATCTACTTGGCCAGAGCATCTACTAACAACGTAGAGCATGCAAGATCATAAATAACATACACATGAAGATAACACGATAGATTGATAATCAAGAGACATATCATTCAATAATCATTGGATCCCATCAAACACAACATGTAGCATTACAATAAGATGATCTCGATCATGTAGGGAAGCTCATGAGATCTAAACATGAGGAATAAAGAGGAGAGAACAACCATCTAGCTACTGATATGGACCCGTAGTCAAAGGATGAACTACTCACGCATCACTCCAGAGGCGAGCATGGTGGTCTAGAGCCCTCAGGTGATGATTTTCCCTCCCGGCAGGGCACCGGGGAGAACTCCAGAACCCTCTCAATCTCGGGTTGACGATGACGGCGGCCTCGGGTGTTTTTCGTGGAAAAGTGGTATATTTTTAAGGTTCACGAATCGGAGGAAATAAATAGGCGAAAGGGTGATGGCGGTGGGCGCCCGAGGGGCCCACACCACCCCATGGCGCGGCCAGGGGGCACGTCTCCCTATGGTGTGGCTCCCCTCCGGGCATCTTCGGGACTTCGTGGAACCTTCGGGAATTCTAAGACTTTCGGGCTTCGAATTTTCCAATTATGAGAATATTTCCAGAACAACATTTATGAAACTAAAAACAACAGAAAACATGAACTGGCTCTGTGGCATCTTGTCAATAGGTTAGTCCCAGGAAATTGATAAAAATGACATAAAGTGTAAGCAAAACAAGTAGCATATGGCATTAAAACAACATGGAACATCAGAAATTAAGGATTCGTTTTATGACGTATCACATGTTTTCATGGTTCTCACCATCATGCATATAGAATCCTTCGACCTCATTGCTCAAGGTGTCATACCTATTCCTCTTCATGCTTTAATTGCCCACAAACATGACGATAAGAGCATCCCATGTTTCTTTGGCGGTGGAATATTGTTGAAGATGATGCATGTGGTCTGGACCCACGGCTTGTTGAATCATGGACAAGGCGGTGTAGTTGAGTTGACAATCTACAACTTCTCTTCTTGTCAAGTTCTTGGGGGTCATGAGGCTTGTATCCATCTCGAGTGACCCTCCAAAGATCAATACAAGAAGAGTTTAAGTGAGTTTCCACATAATATTGCCATTGATCAAAGTTATGTGCATCAATTTTAGGAGGATCGCCTCTTGGGATTATACGAGGATGTGGGATGGGAGGATCGGGAGAGTAGTGTCCTTCGATAGAGTGGTAATCTCCCTTCTCTTCTGAACCCTTAGAAGTTGTGTTCTTAGGGGGATCACTTTTAGGTTGTTCACCATTAAACCCTGCTTTAGCACCCCCTGGAATTTCATCCGAAGGAGATGAAGTGGAAGTCTCCGCTTCTTTGGCTTTCGTGAGTTGCAAAAAGAGAGTTTACAACTCGTCAATTTTTCCATCCATGGATGAGATCAAGGACTTTTGCAACTCCTTGAGATCATCCATAGTGACATGTGCCGCGGAATCGGTGACTAACGGATCATCGACCATACTAAACTCTTAGGCGGTTAAGCTGAAAATAAGAGCCGAGGTTCTAATACCAATTGAACGGATAATATGGGCATCTAGAGGGGGAGGAGGTGAATAGGTGCTATGACCAATTTTATTTTTTCTTCAAATTAAGGCTTGACACAAAGGTATATTCTCTAGATAGTGCAAATAAGGTGAATTTACCTATATGACAAGAACAACGATAAATACAATACACACACAAAGTAAAGGAGAGGGAACGAGGTAACCGATAATGGAAGCACGTGGAGACACGATGTTTTCCCGAGTTCCTCCTTGTTAAGGTGTAGCATCCCAACTTTTAATAAAGATGGAATACCTGTGTTATTGTGCTAGTCCCTGGATCATTTGCTAGCACCACAGTACAAAATGAAATATCATGCAAATGCATCAAATTCTATTACATCGCATGATCCAGTCTTTACAAAATAGGGTTACAACTTGCATAGTCTTATAAGACTAGCAGAAAACAAAGAATTACAGCGGAAACATAGAACAACATTGAGTCCATCTTCTTCATGTGCCACAGGCAAAACATGTTGGCGATAGTCTCGAGATCCTAAACGAAATCCTCACTCGTCTTCAGAAACATCTGCAATATGGAATATGCAGCCACAAGGGAGTCAATACAATTTAATGTATTGGCAAGTAACACTATGGTGGATATAAATGGCAAGACTAATACTACATGCTCATTTGGCTGAGTGGAGTTTTGGCTAAGTTTGCATAAAGCCAGTTTTCTCCTATCTCTTTTGTAAATCAGAATTTTATTTTCAAAGGGGTGGCAACATTGGATTAAGATACAAGCACCACAACTATTGTTCACTTGGTCAAAATTTTACTTATTGAAAATGGTGATGTGATTCTTCCGTCCATCCTTGTCCAGCTGCTCATAGTTGTCCATAACCGGGGACACGACTAAGATCGTAGTTTGTTGACTCTGCAGAGCTTGTGCACTTTCACCTTCAGACCCAACTCAACCCAAACATCCTATACACCCTGAGTGTATTAAGGAAAGTAGAAGAATCGAGACGAGATCTTTCAGAAGAAAGAATCCAACCCAATGGCAAGACCCGTTCCACCTATAATTATGCTACATCTACTTGTCAAGCCCGGGCTGAACCCTCACAACTTAGTTGATCAAGACAGGGCCCATATGACTAAAGGCTGCACTGGAAGCAATCTAAACTTGGGGAACATCATAATCACTTTGTTCCTGGGTGGCA
>JAPCYS010000692.1:0-35228 GCA_028641055.1 Alopecurus myosuroides
TGATGAAACTTAGTAAACAAGAAAGTAAACTCGGGGACTCGATTTAAAACGATTCCGCATTCAGCCAGTCTCGTTAAAATTGCAAAGTAGTGTAATGTTGGAAAAACCTTAAGTGTATGTGTTACATCTGCGCTCGGCATCCCCGGGCTTCAGCAACAGTGTCGGCGGGGGTCGGGGCTTTGGTTGTGGCACCAGTGTCCGCGTTGGTGGTAGGCGCAGTCTCGGCCTCGATCTCCTCGTTGAGTTCTTCTACATCTTCCTCTTCGTCGTCGGAGTCCTTTGAACCGTCAACAAAGTATTGGATGTCGACGTACTTGACTAGCGAGTAGTCCCTCTCCTTGCGGTGCTGGACGAGGTCCCGATTCGTTGTCCACCGCGAGTCGACACGCATAGAATGGAGCACGTAGAGGTTGATTCCCTCATACCATGATAGCATGAAGGTCAGGGCCCCATCGGCTCCAGATCGGACGGTGGCTGCACGCCACTCGCAAAGTCGGCCTTCGTAGGCCTGAAGACACCTCGCCAGCTCGCCACTGATGCTGGTTCTTGGCAACCAGGTCAGAGGATATTATAGGCGTGAATGACGACGTCAAGGAGATCGACTCCGATGGTCCTGAGCAGCGACATGCATGTGTTCAGTGCCATCAGATGATGATCCAGAGTCCATTCATCCAATATAAAGACGGCCATGGCTCTTCTCTCTCGGGCCCTCCGAGTGGAGTTGTTGGCGGCAACTTGGGAGTGGGGAGAGTTCCTTGGAAAAATCACAAACAAAACAAAAATAAGTCCGAGGTCGGCATACATTGTATGTCGGCTAAAACAAAAAACTGATAGAAACTTACTCTTCATCTCCGAGTTAATCTGGGTAAGGTCCGACATCCAATTGTCGGCCCGGACCTTCAACTCATCCAACTCAGTCTGGACCAAGGTGGCGCGGGTCTCGGATTGGGCAAGCAGAATCTTGATCTTATGGGCCTCCTCATCTTGGCGCTTCGTTTCTACGACTGTTGTCTTCTCGGCTCGGTTTACTGCTTCTGCGTCGTGGCAAGTTCTGCCTTCATCCGCGATACTTCATATTTTCCCCTCTGGAGCTTAGCCTTATATGCGTTTTCATGCTTACTGATTTGAAGGGCTGACTCCGACATGGAGATGCAGTCTTGGTGATGTTCGGCATAGGCCTTGTGCTCGGATGTGTTGAGATAACAAGGTTAGCATGCATGAAAGTATACAAGTGAAAAAGACAGGTACATAAGGCACCTTACTCGGAAGCTCAGCAACCCGGTGCACCAGCTCACCGACTTGTGTCTCCAATTCGTCCGTTTATATCAAGAGAAGAAGAAGATGAAGTGAGAATAATGCAATTTGAGCATAATTATTGCGTTGGCTGAAGAAGGGCATACCTTTGTTCTTTAGCTCGGCCTGCAGCTGTTTATGCCGGTCGCGGAGGTCCCTATGCTTCGAGAAAAGCTTCTGGTACAGCCTGCCGTAGGTACCAGCATAGATCTGGAAAGGGAAAATATTAATGAGATTGTGAAGATTCACGCCGACTAATTTTTACTTGGCTGAATGTTAATTAATATACCCAAATCTCTAGGAGCGGGGATGATATACATTTATCTCGGAAGCGTGGACCGAGCAAACTTTAATCGATATATCTTGAAAAACCTTACATGAGCTGAAAAGAGAGATAATATTTACCTTAGCAGTCGCTTCGGCGTCCGTGGCGGCAGCCTTCAGCGCATGCAGCTTTTGGGCGAGCACGTCGTGACCGGCTGGATGCGCTGTGCTCACTTCTCTCATATCCGCGTTGTTCCAGTCCACGCAGTATTGTTCAAGAGAGCCTAGGATCTTCCCGCTCAAGTTGCGCATCACAAGTCCGACACTGGCAGTCCGGGCCTCAATGTCGGTCGAGCTGGATCCTAAGCCCTGATGCATGGCAATAGGTCTGTCTGGATTTATCTGCAATCTGGCTGCAGATGTCTTCTTCTGCGCTAGCTTTGACAGCTGTAGTGCCAGTTTCTTTAGTGGATCCTGTACTGGCTTCTTCTGCCGCGGCGGTGGAACTTTTTTCTGTTGCGGCGGTCACTATAAGAAAACCGGTCTCTCGCAACGAAATCTGTAGGTACGGGTTTTTTTCGTTGCGATATAATCACAAATTACGACGAACTCGCATGTTGTGGTGATAGGGCACTCATATTTCCACGACTCTTTTTGGTCGCGATAAATTATCGTTTGGTTGCGGTAGAGGCCTCATATTGCCACGATTTGTACTGATGTTGGAATACAAGCGCATTTTTGCGACAGAGTATTTTCGTTGCGCGAGGCACTCCTTTTGTTGCCTTAGAGACATGGTATTCCAACGAAATAAGCATTCGTGGTGATATTCAGTCATATATTGCAACATCTGTATTTGTGTTGCGGTAGTTACAAATATTGTTTTGAAAAAAAAATCTAACTATTGCAACCAAACTTTTCGTGTGGCAATACCATATGTTTTTCGCCTCAAATTTATTCTGCGGCAATACCTATTGTTTACTGCGACAATTTGGGTCGTATGGTAATAGGTTAAACGTAAAGCAACAATCACCGTACTGTTGCGAAAATGAACAAGTTATTTAGCAACGACCATTCATAGACTAGCTTAACGGTCCTCATGGGCCGTGCCCTTGATCACTGTTGCAATTTTCTTAGGACTACAATTCATTTTTGGTCCAGTATCTCAGTTTGGTGAGCACATTATTTTTTTTAATATTGTTTGCAACTGAATTTTTGCAGCACTTAGCATTTTACTAATGTTGCAACTAGTGACAGTACTTAATAATCAATCAAGAACTCATATAAGACGCAATTTCACTAGTACATTTCTCATGGAAATTCAAAATTTCTACACACTGAAACTTTGGAATATTTAAACAAAAATTATGTTATTACACGATCTTTCATCCATGCATGTTCATGGCAAAACATTTAAGCCAAACAGTGCAGAGACAGCCTACACAAAGAATCCATGGTCATCATCCAATTCATCTTGTACCAAAGGAGCAACATGACCATCATTTATGTAAGCCTTATCATCATCAGTATCATCATCATATTCGACTTGGTCTTCCTCAGACTCAGCAGGTCTTAAATTATTTATGACTGAAACATCAACGATGGTTCCTTCATCATCATTTCTGCACCAACTAGTCATCTCGTTAGGTACAGTAAATTCTGGATCTGTAATTCCTGCATCGACGACATTCTGTACATCTGCATCACCACGTTCATCTCCTTCTGCAAGATCATCAAGGTCTGCACCATTTAAAACCGAAGGAGCAAACAAATTGCGTGGATTCATTTTTATAGCACTTGCCCAATTAGGCCTCTTCACATCTCTCACATAGAAAACCTGTGCAGCTTGGATGCCTAGAATGTAAGGGTCTTCCGTGAATCGGTGTACACTAGTGTCAAGGTCAATAATTCCATTTTTGTCCCTCCTATACCCCTTACTATGATTTCTATTGGCAGGAGGCACGTCGAACCAGTCGCACTGCCATAGAACAACCTCCTTATCACGAGGAAAGTCAAGAAATATGATTTTCTTTATCACCCCATAATAATCAGTACTGCCGGTGCTTTCTTGCGCATTGACTACGACGCCACTATTTTGGGTACTCAAGTCAAGCTCTATTTTGGTATTACGAAAGTAATATCCATTCGGTACTGTACGGTTGAACACACGAGCAATTTGATCAGGCTCTTTAGATAGTGTATACAACAGACTGTTGACCTTCCCATCTTTATGGAGTTGTGTGATCTGTTTCATGGAATAGAATATGTGTGAGTGTACTATACACCATTGTTTTTTTATTACGAGAAACATTTATGAAAATGCTAAAGTAACTTACCAGTCTTTCGAACCAGCCAACAAAATCTTCATTGTGTTTCCTTGTAGGATTAGGACAATTGTTCTTTTTGAGCTCGTCAATATGTTCCCTTCAAAAAGAAATGATATATGGCTTCTTCATAACCAAAGTATTAATGCATATCATGATATGAAACAAATAATTAAGTATCCTTACTGAATGCATGGCTCGGTTTCCTCGCAGTTTATTATTATGTAGTGCCTCATTTGATTAAGAGCTTCCAAAGACAGTGATTCACGGGCAAAACCTTTCTTGGAGTAATCAACTGCACTCATTATGCTAATCCCTGTTGGTGCTTCATATGTAGCTCCATCTGCATGGCGTTCGGACTGACTTATTTTTGTAGGCGAGCCTTTAACGAATCGACTGCAGAACGTCATGCACTCTTCAAGTATGTACCCCTCTGCAATTGAACCTTCTGGATGAGCCTTGTTACGTACATATCCCTTCAACGTACGCAGGTATCTCTCAACCGGATACATCCATCTATTCTGTACAGGCCCAGCGAACCATGCTTCTCAAGCTAGATGAATTGGGAGATGCATCATAATATCAAAGAAAACTGGTGGATAGATCATCTCTAGCTGACATAGAATTTCTGCAATTTGTTTGTCCAAATTCAACAAATCGTCATCCCTTAACTCTTTGGAGCATAAATCAGAAAAGAATTTACTGAGCTGAAGCAATGGGGTAAGGACATTCTCTGGCAGAAGCTTGCGCAACACAATAGGATGAAGTTTCTGTAATATAACACGGCAGCCATGAGTTTTGAGTCCACTAAACTTGCACTTCTCGAGGACCACACATCGCTTAATGTGTGAAGCATAGCCATCAGGCATCCGTATGCTCTGCAGAAACCTGAGGAGCATTATCTTCTCTTCCTTTTTTAAAGCATACACGCCTTTCTTCATTTTGTACTTATCCTTACCGGCGGGCTTTGCGTGCTGATCCTCCCTAATTTTCAAGAACTCCAAATCAAGGCGAGCCTTCGTACCATCCTTTGTTTTCCCATCCATCTCAAGCAAAGTACCCAGAATGCTGTCACAAATGTTCTTCTCGATGTGCATAACATCCAAATTGTGCCTCACGAGCAAGTGCTGCCAATACGGGAGCTGGAAGAACACACTTTTCTTCCGCCAATTGTGCCAGGGATTAGTTTTCGGTCGCTTTCTCTTATTTGACCGCCCAAATGGTTCATGCTGAATGCTATCAAGCTCATTTAGAACTTCAATGCCTGTAAGTGGCACCGGGGCGTCTCTATGTTCTGGCTTGTTGTTGAACATAACCTTGTTTCGACGCCATTTGTGGTGTTTCCGTAGAAAACGTCGGTGTCCCATGTAGCAATGCTTTCTACCAAACCGGAGCCATAAAAAGTCTGTATGCTTGTGGCAGTAAGGGCATGCTAGCTTGCCTTTTGTGCTCCAACCACTCAGCATTGCATAAGCCGGGTAGTCATTGATGGTCCACAACACGCATGCATACAACGTGAAATTTTCTTTAGTTGCAGCATCATATGCTTCAACACCATCCTCCCATAGAAATAACAGTTCATCAATCAAAGGCTGCAAGTACACATCAATGTTATTTCCTGCTGACTTTGGTCCTGGAATAATCATTGACATTATCCAGTTCTCTTGTTTCATACACATCCATGGTGGCAAGTTATATGGGATCAGAATGACAGGCCATGTAATGTGCGATATACTCATGAGCCCAAAGGGGTTGAATCCATCTGAAGCAAGGCCAAGCCGAACACTGCGAGCATCTTTTGCGAATTCTTTCTGACTATATCTATCATCAAGGCTTTTCCAGGCCTTCGAATCTGCAGGATGCCTCATTATGCCATCATCTTTACGTTTCTCCTTATGCCATTTCATATCAGTTGACATATCTTCTGTCATGTACAGCCTCTGCAGTCTTTGAATGAGTGGGAAATACCATAAAACTTTCCGTGGCACTTGCTTCTTTGATTTACGGATCGATGTATCAGCTTTGTCTACGGTTGGACTTGATTTCCATCGAGACGTATGACAGACAGGGCATTCTTGGGCATCAGCATACTCATTACGGAATAGCACACAATCATTATAGCACGCGTGTATCTTCTTGTAATCCAGTCCAAACTCTCGAATGACCTTCCTTGCTTGTGCGAGATTAGTAGGAATGCAGTGACCCTTTGGCAGCACCTCCGTGAACATCCGCAGCATTAAGTCACATGCTCTGTTGGTCATCCCAGACACGCACTTGATTTGGTAAAGCTTCACAATGAAAGATATATTTGTGACCTCCTAGCAACCTGGGTACAACGATGTTTTTCCCTCTTCCAATAGTTTGTAGAACGCCTTTGCAGATGCAGTACAGTTGACTTTACCCCTTTTTAGGTTCACTAGCTATTTTTAGTGATTTCCATTTTTAATCTTCAGCAGAACAATAGATGTGAGCCATTTTTTAGGACCAGTAGCTATTTCAATTAATTTGCTAAAGCAGTACAATTGATTGTCGGCACATCATTTCCTTGACATACTAGTAGATTTTCTTTTCTGAAGTTCCGTAATTCCATGAAATTCTTGAATGCATGTCAAATTTAAATTGCACCTGTATGAATGTCTCTGAACCATGATGCTGCTAGACTGCATTTAGTTCTAAATTTATAGTGAACCTTCATGTTTCTTAACCTCTGCTGTTTTGGCACGTCTGCTAAATGTAACTGAAGTCATACTTTTTAGTACGATCTACAGGCGGGTTTGCATACGATGGACTGTGAGTTCCTCGCTTACGTAGATGATGCTTCATCGGACAAACAGGTATTGTACTCAGTTTAGTTGTCATTTTAGTCAGATAGGTGGAACGATGTTCATGGATTGCTCTATCCTCTGCTGCAGTCACTGCCTAAGAAGTTCGCAGACTTGCTGGGGGACCGTAAACCCCGTGCACTGAAGCTGCTTGAGGTCGGCCATCGGCGTAGCACCACGTGGGACGTTGATGTGTGGTTGGACAGCACTGGCCGCATGTTCCTCAAGCGCGGCTGGGAGTGTTTTGCCCGGACCTACAAACTGCAGAGAGGCTTTATTCTGATCTGCAATCACGACGGCCGCAATGTCATCACAATAAAGATGTTCGACCTAAGCAGTTGCCGCTTGCAATACAACGCGGCATTCAGTACGTGGACTGTATCACCAAAATGTTAATTCTCGATTATATATGTAGCCGAAAATTGATTTTCATTTCTATTATATGATGAACAGAGGGATCTGTTAAAATGGAGTTGGCAGACTTTGAGTTCTACTCCCTCGTACAAGACGCTACATCGGACAAACTGGTACGCTTCATCGACCCACACCACCACTTCAGTTATTTAGTCTGACATAGTGTCTGAGCTATGAGCCTGCAGCTAGTTCAATTTGTGAATCAAATTAAGGTCTAGTAGATGGGTTGTAGTAGCTCAATTTCTCTACGTGAATATGTTCACTCGAGATGGTACATTTCAGCTCCCACTGAAAGTTCATCTTTTTGAATTAATGTGGCAAACACCCTCATTGCTCAACTAAGATTTAGTATAACTGATTACTCGGTACTACTTGTTTACATTTTTTATAGTATTCATCCATCATCAAACAGTAACCTTATTTCTAGTAAGCACTCTTTTCTATCTATTTAACTTTCATATTGCTGCAGGTGTTGCCTAAGAAGTTTGTGGAGTTGCTGAAGGGCCGTGAACCACGTGAACTTAAGCTGCGTGAGGTGGACGATCCGAGTAGCAAGAACTGGGACATGGATGTGTTGTTCGATGCAGCTGGCCGCATTTTCCTCGGGCGCGGCTGGGACCAGTTCGCCCAATATTACTTCCTGCAGCGCGGCAGTTTCCTCCTCTTCAGTTACAACGGCGACGCCTTGCTCACCGTCAAGGTGTTCAAGTTCGACATGTGCTGCAGGCATTACTTGTACGACCACGTCGCTACTACAAGCAATGAAACTGACCCAGATCCCAGGACTGATGAGGAGTCCACGGATGAGGAGTCCAGGGATCAGCAGTCCATGGATGAGGATGACCCATTCCGCTCTTCCATCATCTTCTCCCAGAGAGCTGATCTTGATGACGATGAGAAGGACCACGTCCGTGAGCTTCTACCCACAATAGATGAGTACATTGGAGTGCCATACGTGACTCGTTTGACGTGGACAAATGTGGCCAGATATGAGATGGTACGTATGATGCCAATGCTATTTCTGTTTTTCAACACAATTTATCCTTACAACGTGTGCCTTACTATGACCTACTTCTTTTTGTATGTCATCCACACGCTAGAAATCCATAAACTACCTTAGTCCATAGCGGACAGTGCTGGCATTCCGTCTTTAGGCCATGCTGGGCTATGCCTCGGATCATCCGAGGCGTTCACCGCCGTTCCATACAACACGGACAGGGACGACCGCATTATGTTTGGCAGGAATGCATGGCGGGAATTCCTTGAAGGCAAGCATTTATATGAAAAGCAAGCTATTCTCATTACACTTAGGAGCACCCGTAACCGCCACTTGGACGTGAAGATTGTGATGCGGGCGGTGTCGCCCTGGTTGTGGTACGTAGTCTGCCAACCTGGACATTCTCATCGGATCATGAACATATGGATGTATGTAATTATCGTACTGCCATCAGCGATGTGCTTCAGTGCATTGATCACCCAAACCTTCATCTGCAATGAAGATTACTTGTCTTGTTTATATTTTTAGTGGCAATTTGAAGTTTGCAGAAATAAACAAGGCGGCGACAGCTAATTAGATGCATGAAATAATTGTTAAGTGACATTACATGACTCATGCGAGACTTCCACATGTTTTCAATCCTACGTTGTAAGCGCTAGGGAATAAATCCCATTAGTTTTCCCTCAATAGTTAAAATCCTGACGCCTTGAAACTCAATGCAAAATATGTCTTCTAGGCAGCCAGCGATTGCATGCATTGTTTAACTGCTCAATTAGCGCCTATATTCTCGACAAGGCGTTGTGGTTGCTCGAATACGATGTCCCACCAAAAAAAATTAAAAGCTCCCGCTAAAACGCCAAGTGTAGCGAAATTTTGTGTTCCCACCAAAAAAGAAAAGCAGTCACTTTAAATTTCCCGCTAAAGTCTATCCATAAGTGCACGATGCCCCTCCTATTTCGCCATTGCATAATCTACGGGCCACCTGTTTCGCCATTGCAGATTAGATATGATCGCCCTCATCATGTTCACAGCTCTCCACATGTCGACGTCGCGATCGGACTCCATGGAACGCGAAACCTCTCAGGTTTTTCCTTTCTAATCTGCTTCCCGTCCATCTCCGTGATCTCGCGGTCTTTTCTATGATCTCGATATTGGTTGTGATTATCTGTTCTTCCTCTGGTCGAAGCATCAATCCGTGTATGAACACCTAGTCGATCATATGTGTATCTGAATTTCATGTGTGATTTTAGTTTGCCATGATGTGGTAAATCGTAGTGACGATGGGAGACTCGTTTTCTATGTGAATAATGCCATGTAACTATTCTTTTATTTCAGATCTGCTAACTCACTGATTATTTGGGTTCTCATTTTTTCCTTCTATCTAATTGTAGACGACCGAACCCATTTGGAAAGTTAGACTTTTCTATGAGGACGGTGATAAAAACAAGAAAGTTGTGGAAGCAGACATGGAACCGGAGGACATCTGCTATATGGAATTCATCAATTTGATTGAAAAAGTTGGCTTCAGTGGCGCACATGATTACCTGTACTGCAGGCTAAATAATGGCCCTGGCAAAGGAAAACTTGTTCCCATAGACCATGGTAGTGATTTGGAGCCATTGATACGCAGGCACTATAATGATAAGAAGATCTCCCTGTGTGTGTTTAGGGAGAAGGCCACGGTTGATAGTGCAACAATAGAGTCTCTGCTTGATGATGCAACTGGATCCACCAGAAAAAAGCGACGGATCACTATCACAGGTTATACTTTCATGCCAAATCTCCAACGCGCAACTCCTTCAATACAGAGTTTAATAAATATTTTCCCCGGTAACTATTTTATGCATTCCTTACATAATCCACAATTTTGATAAACATGCAGTTAGGGATGCAACCGAAGAGGAACAAGCTTCAAACGAAGCAGAAGATACAGATTTCTCCTTTGGCAATGGTACACAAGTTCATTAATTCTTAATCAGCTTTCTGAATTCTGCACAATGCTAATGTTGTGTCCATTTATTGTTAACATTTTCAGAAATAAAGAAAGGATCTGTCTGCATGACAAGGGTTGAAAGTTAACTAGAATATAAAAAAAAGTCAGGGAAAACGTACATGTGGTAATTTATTTTTGACATTTAAGCTTGTCTAAGATTTGTTTTAATGGATAAAAACTACGATTGCTGATTCAGTACAAATATTAACCCTGAAACAGGAACTAAACCTAACACTGATGTGTCTGAAACTGACATGTGTTCCCTTGATGATTGGCCTTCCCATGCTCGCCGCTATCGCCCGAAGCTACAACTAAAAGACGGTACTAGCTACTTTTTTTTACATCTGTGTCCTAATTTCTTACAATCAACTACAAAATAAATTGTTTCTTTGTGTGTGTTTTGGGATGTAGGTGATGACATACAGAAGAAGAAAGGGCGAGGTGTAGTGAAAGGTTTGAAAGCCAATAAGAAGCGTCATGCCAATGGAGCTACAAAGCTAGGTGTTGATTTCTCTGAAACATTGGGTGGTCCAGTAGGAATGAACAACCGTTCATTCAAGGATGACGTGGTAATCATAATAAAAAGAAGGTTACCAATTATTGGAGTGAGGAGGTGGTCAGACATTCACCCTAACATCCATCGACTCATCGTTGCAGATATGTTGGTGAGTACAACCTTTCTCACATGTGTTCTCTGCTTTTTTCGTCCATAATTAATGAACTACTACTAAACTAAGTCTATCTGTTTGTTCTACGTATTACAGGACATATATGAAATGCCAGATACAGCAGAAACAGCCGAAAAAATTCTTAAACTTGCAAAAGAGCAATACAGAGGTTGGTGAGGAAACCTAAGCAGCACTTACAAGGCATACAAAACAGATGATGCCAGAAGGGCAGTTGTACCAGAAGATTTACAAAAAGAAGAGTGGGAATATCTGATCGAGTACTTTGGTAATGATCCGAAATTCCTGGTTATTTCTATACTACCTGTTTGTGAATTTTGTACTATCATGAAATGGCTTGTCTGACAAGTTTTTTTTAATAATTGAATGAGCAGGAACTCAGCCAAAAGAACAAGGAAAACCGTGCGCAGATGAATACAAAACACAAAGTAGGATCAAAATCCTACTCTCAACTCAGTTTTGAGAATGTATGGGCCTACTCACTATGCATGCGTCGGTGTTCACTTTGCTTTAATGTTTATAGGATCTAATTGTTGCACTACTTGCAGAGGGATTCGGAAACTGGAGAAGAGCTAGACTGTGTTGCTCTCTGGAAACTGACCCACACAAAGAATGAAACATGGACTACTCAACAGTCCAAGGATGTTTACGTGAGTTAACTGACTTAGAAGCTACTCTAAACAAATTTACTGTTCTCCATCTTGGATGTTTCTTCATCTGATTTGAGAGTTTTTTTCGTAATCAGGAAACAGTATGTAAAGAGATTGAAAACAGATCAAAGGAAACTGGTGTTCCATTGTCAGCTGAACAAAGAATAATTTTCCAGAAAGCATATAAAGATATCGTTGATTGCAAGTCATCGCAGCCTCGTGGGTTCGGATACATGGCCCAGGTGCAAACTAGTTCTCAGCGGTCTAAGTTGCTGTTTGAGGAGCAAGCTCGGGCTACGGCAGAGACCCAAAAAGTTAACTCCCAGCTCACAACGAAGGTCACTACTTTAGAACAGAAGTTACTAGATGAACGTGCAAGCATGGAAGAGAAGATTAATGTAGAGCCGGCTGAGAGAGAAAATCTTGAGAAGAGATTAATGGAAGAGCTTGCTCAATGGGAACAACTGATGGAGTTGGAGAGAAACTCAAGACAAGAATTTCAAAAAAACTTGGTTGCATAGTTTAACTCACAGTTCCAGGCAAAGTTTGAAGAGCTCTCCGCACAGATGGAAAAGCAGAAGACGACTACACCTCAGGTGATGATAGTCATACAATTGCAAACTAGTAAGATTTAGTTGTTTACTTGCGTTGCTAACAGTGCACTTTGTTTTTGCAGACGTTTAAGAAGTCGAACCAGCAACCATCACTTACCAACAGTCCTGCTAAGAAAATATTTCCTCCGCACAGCATGATACACAATAGTCAAATGTTTAAAGCAATTGTAAGTCACAATCTTGTACAATTCGGTACTAGTATATTCTGTTTTTTGCTTCACCCACACTATAGCGTTGCTGCACCCACCCTATACTTGCTGCAGTTTATGTTGCTCTATGGGTTGTGGCTTCGTTGAGTTACAACAACTGTTTTTGCTTCATCCACACACTATAGTCAGCTGGTTCTTATGTTTCAGCATGTGTTATTGCTGACTAGACTCACAACTTTTTTTTTTACAATTGATTGCAGGACGGCAATCAAACATCTGATGGAAAAAAATAGCTGCACTGGATATTTCAGTTTGATTTGATCTTGATTTGATCCATGTTGTACGAGAATTTCATTTGTATATATTATAAATAGCTATGAGAACTATTATTTTGTGTAAATAAACATATTTTACGTACCATTTTGAACATTTTAATTCACTGCCCGTATTTTTTGTTTCCTTATTTTTTTTATATTTTTTTTCTATAACGTGGCAATAGGTAGTTTACCACGATAATTGTAGTGTTGCGTGAAGACTCAGTCGCCACAACAAAGTGTTTTGTTGAAATAGACTCTCACCACCATGAGGGAGACATCGTCGCAATATTTTTTTCTCCACCAAACTAACTTTGTTGCGATAGTTGATTCACGCCACCAAACTATGTTCGTTGCAATAGAGAGTTCCCATACTTCTCGCCACGAAACTAAAATTTGTAGAAATAGAAAGGCGCAACAAATAGTTGAAATTGTCGCAGTTGTTTCTATCTACTAAAATTTGGATGTTGCGAATAGTACATCTCGCCACGAAAATAAAAAATTTCGAAATACAATGGCGCCACGAAAAGTTGTAATTGTCGCAGTTGTTTATAGCAACATAAAATGTGGATGTTGCGAATACTACATGTCGCCACGAAAAAACTAAAATTTGTAGAAATTTAATGGCGCCACGAATAGTTGAAATTGTCGCGATTGCTTATGGCTACTAATATTGTGTGGCAAATCGTTGTTCCCACGCGTATAATGTTTGTTGCCATAGTTTTTTGCCACACAATTGGACGTGGCAAATAAACTCGACTTTTGCAACGAAAGAACAAGCGCAACGGAACACTCGCCGTTGCCACATTGGTCACTCGCCACGTTTGGGTATTTGTTGCACTAGAGGTGTACCAACGAAATACGTACATTGCGTTAGGTGCGAGACGCGACGGAAAAGTGCGTGGCAATTGGCCTAGGAAATGGTTGCAACTGGTTTCTTTTGTAGCCACGAAGCTAACTGCGCGGAGACAGGCTTGTACCACGGAGGTTTTCGCAATGCCTCCCAACGAAACCGATTTCAATGCAACACAAACCTATTGCGACGATAGGCCACTTTTTACAACGACTATTTTCGTTGCAATAGACCGCTTTCCTTGTAGTGGGTGGAGCTTGCTTGTTCTACGGAGGTGGAGCTTGCTGTATCGGTGGCTATGGTGTTGGAGCCTGCTGCTGCTGGAGTGGTTGTTGTTGTTGTAATGGTTGCTGCTGCTGGTACTGCTAAGGTTGGGGTTGTTCCGGCTCCTACGAAGTCTTGGTCTTCTCTGCCTCAGTGCCCATGATGTTGGCACCGAGGTCTTCTTCCATGTCGGGAGCCAACATGTCAGCTTCGGTCCAGTATAACGTCTCGATCTCCGGGGCGCCATGATCCCCTCTGACATCAGGCTCAGAACCCGACATGTGTATCACGGAAATAGAGAATTGTGCTGGAGGAGGGTCATCCTGATGGGGCTTAGGCCTCCGACATCGTATTGTCCCGTTGATGGTGGCGTCGGTAGTGGCAAGTGGATGGAGGACGCGCTTTGTACAACGTCGAGAGCACCCCTGCAATGTGATGACGAGAGTTAGGCATCTCGGACGGGGAAATGGAAAATACGAAATACAGCAGAAAATGTATCTCGGAGGAAAATGTCTTACCCGTGCAAGAGTTTTCTTGCGCGTGGCTTGAGCGCCGTATTCTTCTTCCTTTTAATCAGGGGCCCCGAAAGCTCTGCCCCGGCGCGCTTCTTGGACTCGGATGGAACCCCCACGGCGATGGGATCTACTTCCAGCACCTGGTCCTCCGGGTCAGCTGATGCCGACGACAACGGAAAGGTGAAAGCGAGCGGTCAGGGGTCAAGTACGTCTAAAATCTAACAATCATCATCATCCTCATCATCTGACCAGTTCTTAATGGAATCTGAGATGCAAGTCTTACCAGTACCAAGGGCGATGCCGGCATCCGCGATCAGCATATAATCCTCATTGTCTGGCTCCTCGGTGTCGGACTCGGCGAGGTTTTCTTCCCAAGTGGCGGACGGGTCGGGGCCATCCTCGGGTTTTTGACGCGGAAATCTCTGCAAGGCACAAAAGCAATATATTATAGATTAATATAAGCATAGAAAGGTATATCGGCATAAAGCTATGTCAGTTGGATTTCTAAATACTTACCGTTGTTACTTGGCGCGTCCTATCATAGGGTTTGAGGTCCCATTGCCAGTCGTCTGACATATTAGTTTTGTCCACGGCCTTGACGCAATTTCGGACTTGGGCCTCGCTGAGCTCATGGGTGGAAATTCGAGTTTGGTCTCGAGGTCCACTCATATAGCAGATCTTGTGGACCCAGAGCGGGAGAGGAGAAAGTCGGCGACTGATGAATGTTTCCAGGAGATCGTCGACGGTAAGTCCGTCCTCCTTGAGTGCGGCTACGATCCGGTGGATCTGATTGATCTCAGTGAATTTATCATTTGGATCATGCTTCCAATTGAGCATCTCCACTGGCGGGCTAAAATTGAATGCCGGCAGCCGAATCAAGTCGATAACGGTGGTGTTGTTCACATAGAAGAATGAGTGGAGCCACTTTCAGCATGAATCCATGCCTCGGATCCTAGGGAAGATGGATTTGTGTTGGGGAATGACTGTGGCGGCGCCGCACTTTGTCATTTGCTTGGGGGCTTGAGGGTTATCAGGATCCGGGAGGACTTGCCTCCGGAATTGGAAGTGCTTGCACCACATGTTGAGGGTAGGCCAAAGGCTGAGATAACCCTCAGAAAACGAGATAAAAGCATAAAGAGTGATAATGGCATTCGCCGGGAGATGGTACGGCTGGAGGCCGAATCTATCGAAGAACCTATTCATGAAATCGCTAAGGGGTAATCCAAATCCCCGCTCTAAATGATCTACAAAGACGAAGTACTCACCGGATCAGGCCGCGGGAACGAGCTTGTCACAAGGTAAGCGGCACTCCACCCCTTCCGAGAAACCGTGCATCCGGGTCAACCAATTAATCTCGGCCTGGGTGACTTCCAAGCCCTCCCACACGGCTCGGGTAGATCCTTCGAGCATCTCCTCTTCATGCTCAATGGCGACGATCTCCTCGGAGGCCATGGAGGCAGAGGATGAAGACGGTGGCTATGGTAGATCCATGGCAGCGACGACAGACAGGCGCGCGGGAACGGCGCCGGAGATGGGGGCGCACCGGTGGCGGAGAAGAGAGAAGAGGGAGCTTCAGTGGCGGTCCGTGGAAAAGACGAAGAAGAGCAGATCCATGGCAGCGTGGCGCTGCTATGGCATGCGGTGGAACGGTGGAGCATGGCACTGCAGCGGAGTCCAGTACGCGGAGCGGCGGCAGCGTGCGCAGTTCCGTGTTGTACGCTACGCGGCAGAGTGGTGCTCTATGCTCTGTGCGCCGTGGAGGAGAAGACGAGGATCGTGCGGGGGAAGGTGAGCACTGGCTCACCCCACGCCACTATTTAAGCTATGGGGAGATCGTGCGACGCGGGATTTAATGTGCCGAGATCTCCAGTAACCGCATCATTTAACCGTGACCATGATGGGTCACAGAAGGGTAACTGCCTCGTAGTGGCGCAGCTAATCCTGCGGAATCCGGGCGGCGTGCACTCGAGTGTCTGGGACGATTGGACTGCGTGTGGGACCCGCTGGTGTGCATGGCGCGTGTCCTGTGACAGCACTGTCCACTGATGTCTACGCACGCTTCTATTCTTGTAGACAGTGTTGGGCCTCCAAGTGCAGAGGTTTGTAGAACAGCAGCAAGTTTCCCTTAAGTGGATCACCCAAGGTTTATCGAACTCAGGGAGGTAGAGGTCAAAGATATAATTCTCAAGCAACCTTACAATTAAGATACAAGAAGTCTCTTGTGTCCCCAACACACCCAATATACTTGTCAGGTATATAGGTGCAATAGTTCGGCGAAGAGAGAGGAAAATGCAAGTAATATGGATGATACTAAGGGATACTAGCAATCTGAAATAAAAATGGCAGCAAGCAAACATGTAGCAGAATAGGCGGAAAACGGTGTTCCAATTCTTGGAAATAAGGCCTAGGGATCCTACTTTCACTAGAGGACAGTCTCAATAATGATCACATAATTGAATAACTAGATATCTTCTCTTCACTATGCTACTCTTAACCACTCTCCGGTCGAATAACAACACCAATCCATTCGTAGGGCTTTAACAGCACTCCTCAGAGTAAGCACTTTCCCAACCAAGTAACCCCCATGCTATCACCATGGGACCCAGATGGTTCCACTAACAGTAATCATTTGCGTAGGGAAGCAAAACATATTCCTTAAAGTAAGCATTCCCGAATATAGTTAACCCCACGATGTCACTATGAGCGCCCTAGATGGTACTAGACAAACACCACAATTCATAAAGGAGACACACACGATCTGCACACTGTCACCTTCACACCGCGAGACAAGGTAACTCCAAAGTTCATATTAATAAAGCACTTGAGTAGCAAAAGATGAAGAGTAACATCGACGAATTCAAATAGATTACACACCTCATGATCACATATAGATCACACCATGGGAGAGATAGATGAACCACGTAGCTACAAGTAGAGCCCTCAGCCTCGGGGGACAACTACTCCCTCCTCATCATAGGAGACAGCAACGGCGATGGAGATGGCGGTGGAGTCGATGGAGATGGTTCCGAGGGCACTTCCCTGTCCCGGCAGGGTCCCAGAACAGAGATTTGTCCCCCGAAACTTGTCGGCGGCAGCGGCAGAGCTACGGATGTATTTTGTGGAAAAGGTCAATGTATCTAGGGTTTACGCCTCGAGGAGTATATATATAGGCCAAAGGGCGATGCCTGGGGGTGGCCAGGGGGCCCACACCACCATGTGGTGCGGCCAGAGGGACCTGCGCCACCCCATGGTGTGGCCACCCTGTGCCCCTCCCCCTCCAGGGCTCTTCATGTCTTCTAGAAGCTTCCGGGACTTCTAAGACTTCTGGCTTTCGTGGGGTCCAATTCCGAGAATATTTCCAGAACAACTTTTCTAAAATAAAAAACAACAGAAAACAGGGAACTGGCACTTGGCATCCTGTTAATAGGTTAGTCCCGAAAAACGTAGGAAAACATACGAAAAACATGTAGCAATTGGCATAATATCAACATGGAACGTCAGAAATTATAGAGACGTTGGAGACGTATCAAGCAGCCCCAAGCTTAGTACCTACTCGTCCTCGAGTAGGTAAATGATAAAAACGCAATAATTTCTGAAGTGACATGCTACCACACAATGTTGATCATAATATGTAAAGTAGAGCATGTAAACTAGGATTAGATGAACTAAATCCGTAATCTATATTTGATATCAACAAGTAATGCATAAACTAAGAAGAAACAAGTAAAACTTCTAATGAATCAATACTAAAAGACTATCAACCGTGCAAAATTTATTCGAGATAATTTAAGCTTTCAAGAACAACAATATCATGCACGTCAAAGAATCTTCACAACCCCTGTTAGGATCAAGTCAAGCTTTCCACACGATGCAATGCTTGAATCTTAAACTATTTGTGCACTAAAAACAAGAAAGTGTTCTGCGTTGGTCCCTGGCACCGGGATGTTATTGCAAAGAGAACATTATAGGGGGTTTGGAAGGTCAATGGAATAAATGCTCACAAAGCTAAAAGTGGTCATTAGACAAGAGAAAGTCTTACAACCTAAGCTATGCAAGGAGAAGGGAATGCCACACAACGGATGCACATAGAGCTACAAGTGTATGAAAGCTCTCCAATGGAACTAGTGGGGGTGCATACAACTTGCTTGCTCACGAAGACCTAGAGCTCATTTGAGGAGGCTCATCATTGGAATATACAAGCCAAGTTCTATAATGTAAAGTTCCCCACATAGTTATGGATGAATGATAATATGAAAAATCTCTCCAAACTGAAGGATTGGTGCTAAACATGAAGCACAAGTGTGGTATAAAGGATAGTGATGCGCCCCCTCTCTCTTTATTCTATTTTTGGCCCTTTTTTGGGGGGGGGGGGGATTTTTTTTTATATATCCTCACCGGTAGGGGCAACATCCTATATTACAATGAATCATCACACTTTTAGTACTCGTAACTCATAATGGAATATCTCTGATATATCCAACTGTATGATCCTGCCAGTGTAGCAGTATGCATAAATAACCATGAAGCTCATCATCAAGTAACATAATGGAGGTGGATGTTGTGCAGCAATATATCTCGGAATGGCTATGGAAATGCCATGATAGGTAGGTATGGTGGATGTTTTGAGGAATAATATATGGGCTTATGTGTAGGAGAAGAAAGTCCTCCCACAGGATTTGTATGCACTGGCGAAGTTTGCACCAACTCTCAATGTGAGAAAGGGCAATGCACAGTACCGAAGAGGCGCAAATATGGATGGTGGAAATGCCAGGAACCGCAACATAGACTCACGAGTTAAAAGGTTGCAGAAAGCAAACCATCTTACAAGGCAGAATGCAAATCACTCCAAGAGAGTCCATGGTAGTGACAAGTCACTGTTAGCTACCCCTACCGTAGCGCGTAACAAAAGTCCGATCAGAAATGTACCACTCGTAGCAATCATGTACCATTGTTTCTATCAGCTGGTAATTTAAGTGTGGCACAGTTTCAAGTTTCTTAGAACAACCATCAAAAGTTTAAAATTACTAGTCCTTCCCGTTTATCCATTAAGAAAATTAATATCTCAAAACAACATCACTGATTCAAGTGAAGCAGTTTAGTGATCTACAAGACCATGCGAAATTTTCCACTATACCAACTACCACATAAGCATTTCTATTCTGAACCAAGCACATATATGAGAAAACAAAAACTCGCTCTAAGAATATATCAATGAAAACCGGAGAGTACTAACATAACACTACTAGAACTAACAGCTCTGAAATAGAGATGCATGAAAACAAAGGCTAAATGCAGTACTAGCAAAAAGTGAACACTCACAGAACAATAAGAATGAAAACTAGAGTGTTCTAAGCAATGAAAACGGAGTGTGTCTCTCTCCCACACAAGTATAATAAGATCCAACCATAAACTACAGAAAAGAAAACTAAACGAACTGAAAGCAAAAAATAAAATATGCTCCAAGTAAAGCACGTAAGATGTGACCGAATAAAATATAGTTTCACTAGAAGTGACCTGATAATTTGTCGATGAAGAAAGGGATGCCTTGGGCATCCCCAAGCTTAGACGCTTGAGTCTTCTTGGATTTTTCTGGGATGTACCTCCAGGGTATCCCCAATCTTAGGCTCTTCACTCTTCTTGATAACATCATATCATCCTCTTCTCTTGACACTTGAAAACTTCCTTCACACCAAACTTCTCACAATCTTCATTAGCAACGTTAGTGCAATCGAAATAATAAATTCACATGGTTCAGTTTCAACACAATACTAACACTCATAAACACATCTACTGTCACAACTTCTTTTAAAACTATTTTTCTCAAAAGAACACCAAAAGAAAGAGATTAAGATGCAAATGCAATTATTGGCAGAAATCTGTCAAAACAGAACAGCAGGTAAAGATGATATTTTTCGAAAATCTTCTGTTGCTCAAATAAAAAAGTGTCCAACTAAGAAAGCTTATGGAATTATCTGAGCAATAAGAACAAAAAAATTCAGATCATTCTGATCTCCCAAGATCTTATACAATGCTTTACGGTGGACAGCAGAAATCTTTTTTCTGCGCAGAAATCCGAAAACCAACTCCAACTTTCGTCAGAAACTTTACTTGGCACTACTAAAACATTAAAATAAAGATACAAAGAAGTTTCTACAGAAGTATAAAAACCCCTGACTCAAAGAAAATAGAGAAAAACAATGCAAAAGCAAAAACATGGGTTATCTCTCAACAAGTGCTTTTCTTTAACGCCTTTTAGCTAGGCATGATAATTTGAGAAGATGCTCATATGAGAAATATGAATTTAAGAAAAACAGAGCATCAAGATGCAAACATAAAACAAATTTAAGTCTAACCCACTTCCTATGAAAAATAATCTTGTACAAAAACAAGTCATGAAAGCATGAAGCAGCAAGCCTAGAAAAGCAAAAAATTATGTTTCCCTCTCTCATAATAAATTGCAGAGGCATCATGAATAAAATTAACAATATAACTATCACAAGAAACATTCTTTTCATGGGCCAGATGCATAAAATAATGTTTACTCTCCACATAAGCATAGTCATTCTCATTAATAATAGTGGGAGAAAATTTAACAAAATAGCTATCATTATTATTCTCATCACCATAATCATTAAATATAGGAGTAATAGTATCATCAAAATAAATTTTATCCTCAATAGTAGGTGGACTCAAAATATCAAATTCATCATTGTAATCATCATATATAGGAAGAATAATATCATCAGAAGCAATAGAATAGTTATCCTCCAAAATGTGTTCATTTGTAAACATATCATCATTTTTACTAGGAGGAGATGTATCGTGCATATAATCATCAGTAGCAAAAGGATTTTCAAACACATCATCCACAAGTTTAGAGCTTTCTATATCATCATTTTCAATATCAACAGTAGTGTGCTTTTCCCAATCATGATCACTACTATATGTAACAGGCATAGTGTCATCATCAAAGCAAATTTTCTCCTCCGTGCTTGGGGAACTAAAAATATCATTTTCATACAAACTAGCTCCCCAAGCTTAGACTTTTCCATAGCATTAGCAATAATGGTTTCCAAATAATTCATACTAATAACATTGCTATTGGCATGCAAATAAAGCTCCATAGGTTTTTTTAATTTTCTCTTCAAACACTTCATGTCCTAACTCAAGATAAATATTGTAAAGCTCTCTCATATTTTTGTTGTTTTCCATTAAGTCTAACTAGTAAATATAAAAACAAGGAACGAGTAAAAATAAGCCTAACTGGTGAAAACAAGAAACAAAAAGATAAAATTGCAGAAGCTAAAGGAAATAACTTCGAGCACTCACACCCGAGGATGTGGGTACCTTTTACTTTACCTCCCCGGCAACGGTGCCAGAAAAAGCTTGATGTCTACGCACGCTTCTATTCTTGTAGACAGTGTTGGGCCTCCAAGTGCAGAGGTTTGTAGAACAGCATCAAGTTTCCCTTAAGTGGATCACCCAAGGTTTATCGAACTAAGGGAGGTAGAGGTCAAAAATATCCCTCTCAAGCAACCCTGCAATTAAGATACAAGAAGTATCTTGTGTCTTTAACACACCCAATATACTTGTCAGGTATATAGGTACACTAGTTCGGAAAAGATAGAGTAAAATGCAATTAATATGGATGATCATAAGTGATAATAGCAATCTGAAATAAAAAATGGAAGCAAGCAAACATGTAGCAGAACAGGCGAAAAACGGTGTTTCAATGCTTCTAAATACGGCCTAGGGATCCTACTTTCACTAGAGGACACTCTCAACAATGATCACATAATTGAATAACTAGATATCTTCTCTTCACTATGCTACCCTTAACCACTCTCCGGTCGAATAACAACACCAATCCATGCGTAGGGCTTTAACAGCACTCTTCAGCACTTTCCCAACCAAGTAACCCCCATGCTATCACCATGGGACCCAGATGGTTCCACGAAACACCACAATTTCATAGGGTTAGCCAACACAAAACATAAATATAATGCTAAACCACACGGTGCACAAACTGTCACCTTTACACCGTGATCAAAGCGTTTACGGAGATCCCATAACAAATAACGAACACTAATCATTGCGTAGGGCTGCAAAAAGCATTCCTTAAAGTAAGCATTCCCATGTCTAGTTAACCCCACGCTATCACTATGAGCGCCCTAGAAGGCACTAGACAAACACCACAATTCATAGAGGAGACACACACGATGTGCACACTGTCACCTTCACACCGCGAGACAAGGTGACTCCAAAGTTCATATTAATAAAACACTTGAGTAGCACAATATGAAGAGTAACATCTACTTATTCAACTAGATTACAAAGCTCATGATCACATATAGATCACATCATGGGAGACAGAGATGAACCACATAGCTACCGTAGAGCCCTCAGCCTTGGGGGAGAACTACTCCCTCCTCATCATAGGAGACAGCAACGGCGATGGAGATGGCGGTGGAGTCGATGGAGACGGCTTCCGTGGGCACTTCCCCGTCTCGGCAGGGTGCCAGCACAGAGATGTGTCCCCCCGAAACTTGTCGGCGGTGGCGGCGGAGCTACGGATGTATTTTGTGGAAAAGGTCGATGTATCTAGGGTTTACGCCTCGGAGAGTATATATAGGCGAAAGGGCGATGCCAGGGTGGCCAGGGCGACCAGACCACCAGGTGGCGCGGCCAGGGGGACCTACGCCACCCCATGGTGTGGCCAACATGTGGCCCCCCTCCGGGGCTCTTCGGGACTTATGGAAGCTTCCGGGACTTCTAAGACTTCTGGATTTCGTGGGGTTCAATTCCTAGAATATCTCTAGAACAACTTTTCTGAAATAAAAAACAGCAGAAAACATGAACTGGCACTTGGCATCTTGTTAATAGGTTAGTCTCAGAAAATGTGAGAAAACGTAGGAAAACATACTGAAAACATGTAGCAATTGGCATAATATCAACATGGAACATCAGAAATTATAGATACGTTGGAGACGTATCATCCACTCACGAGAAACGTGGTGACGTGCGCTGGTATTGTGATCCGTGTCTTATCCATTGAGTGGAGAAAACGAGGAAGTCTCTCGTATGTTGGAGAAACCGACTTAAGATCCAGAATCAGGTTTGGTCCGCAGCTAGCTTCGGCACAAATGCTGATCCTGCATAATGATGTCGGATACTGAGCCAGTTCTCAAATTTGGTTGAGGATCAGTTCAGAGACAAAAGGCTAGACCGACACAAGTCATGTCGAGTCTGCATATTGTTGTTATTTGGAAAGCTGCCGTGGTCCTTCATCCGAGTCTGCAGGACAGTGACAGGTTCAGGGACTAATGGGGGGGTTACCCCGGGTAGGGTCATGATAGGTACAAAGTGTTGTCCAAGAGTGGACCAGGTCAAGGGTGACCGACATAACAAGTACCGGCATACGGCTGGAACAGACATACCCTGACCGACATATATATGGTATGACGATATATCTTTGTTGTGTGATGTATTGCAGGAAAGACTCACCCGAGTTATCCGAGTTTAGCTTGGAGAAGCCGACATACGAAGGGGCATCACTGATCTCAGATCAGAATCAATGCTGCATGTATCCCAGATATCACGGAGCTCATGTTCAAGTTACTAGGCGAAGGGGTGACTCCCGTAACGCTGGCTGTGAAGGTTCGTGGGAGCACTGGCTAGGTATTGGAGAGTGCATGTCTTGTCCATGGCAGAGGCGACAGAGTTAGCAGGGGCGATGACGCACATTGGACTTTTGTTGCCGTAGTGGACAGTGCATGTTGTGCCACAGTGATTTGCGCCTATATATTGTACATGTATCCCTGTACATGATTATATAAGGTGTCCCAAGCCCCTCCTATGCGGGGGATGAAGAAAAACAACGAGGGAAAGATTCAGTAGCTCTGGTTGTTGATAGCCACCTTCTTCTTCCTCCTCTAGCTAGTTCAGCTCTGAGAAACTCTGTAACTCAGATATTCGACCATATATAGTGAGACAGGAAAGAGTAGGTGATTTACCTCCTCATGAGGGCCCTGAACCTGGGTAGATCGTGTGTGTACTTTGTGTCTTTTATGTGCGCTTCTTAGCGCGCTATCCCTCCCTGGTTCCGACAACGTCCATCGGCCCCATCTTTAGCCATGCTATGGCATCTTCCGTGATACCACCACAACATGGTGTGAAGGAAGGAGCTCAAAGAGTCAGTTCTTTCTTCAATTGTCAAGAAAAATGTCACTTCATTTCCAAGTGTCCTTTCGAGAATAGAAAAGTCCATGGATGAAAGCTTATTCCCAAGGACCGATCAAAGTTTACTCACAAGAAACATTTCTTTAAGAAGAACACCTCCAACATGAATCCATCTTCAAGGATTGTGTTGGTGACTCAAGAAGAGTATTTGTCTGGGGATTATGATGACGAAGAAAAAACCCACAAGTGAAGTGGTCACCATAGCAATTGCGTCTTCATCACCTCCCTCACTCTTTGAATCCCCCAATAAGAATCTACCCACCCAATCCGCAAAATGCTTCATGGCTAAGGCCTCTAAGGTATCACCTTCTTCCTCCTCTAAGACTCAAAATTAAAAGCATGATATTGCTAGTCTTAGTGTAGAAGATCAAATTGCCTCTATGGATCGTTTCATGGCTAAATTTTGAGGTGAAACCAAAAATCACTTTGATAATCTTATGAGCCAATATGGAGAGGCACAAGAACTTGTTGAGAAGAAGGGAAAAAGTGAAAGGTGTCGACACAGCCTGCATGGTGGTGTCAGAAGTTGAGGAGTAAGCGAGCCCACCTAGCAGGGAGAGCGATCGACGGGCCCGACTGAAGAAAAGCGGTGTCCCGGGGGAGGGTGTGTCCGCTAGGAACCCACCCGGGATGGTTCCGTTGGCTCCCACAAATTCCTGTGTGGGAATCAGGCGGGCTGACACCAGAGCAACGCGGGGGCGTGGAAAGTGGGTAGGAGAGCCCATGGGAGCTGTCATCCCGTGACAGAGCGTTAGCGCCACCTGTCTCCTATAGTTTGTGTGTGTCCATACACCTAGAGCGCATGCATCCGGACACGTGTGGTGTCCCTTGAATATAGAAGGTGGCACCGTCTGAAGAGAGAGAAGAAAGAAGAATAAAAAGGAGAAAGGGAGGGTAACCTAGAAGAGAGTGAGAGAAAGAGATGGCGAGAGAAGGGTTCACATCCAGACCAGAGAGTTGTCCCGAGAGACCGTCCTCGTCCCAGGTCTGCCGAGAAACTCTACCCCCTTTGTGAACACTTACACCATCCCATAATTCCAGATCAGACATGCAGAATGTAGGGATCCATCTCACGATGGCCTGAACCTGGGTAAAGATCTTGTGCATGCTTCTTTTGCACAATTGTCATTCATCATTGAGGAGGGAAGAAATTCCCTCCCGCACCCCACTGCCAAACAAATTTGGGACTAGACGTCGGTCACTCCTGGTGTCCGTGTTTCGACACGCGACAAAAGGGAAGATGCTATTTAAATAGCTTCTATTACCGTTACTCTTGAGAAAGAGCAAGAGCTTCGATTCTCTCTTGAAGAAACTTGAGACTATCGAGGAGTCACATAATAAAATCATGTCCAAACTCACTATGAAACGTGACCGTGATATTGCTAAATATAAATTTGCTAAAAAAGGTTAGATTTGGTGTTGCTCATGCTAAACTAACCAAGGAGCTAGAGAAGCTCACCAAGTCTCACACGGCTTTGGATAGTGATCACTCTACCCTCGCTAATTCTCATGAACAACTTCAGAATCAACTATCTCAATTTAATATGCCTACTGACTCTACTTCTTGTGATCATGAGAATATTCTTGAGAAGAATGCTAGGTTGAAAGGAGAGCTTGTAAAAATTAAGGGCAAGGTCCCTATTGATTATCTTTGCCAAATGCAAAGACCACACAATGGGAAAGAAGGTCTTGGCTATGTTCCCAATAACAAGAACAAGAAGAAGACCAAGCCTGCACAACTAAAGCAGAATGTCATTACGAGTGCTGGTGTCATTAGGGAGGAAACCACTCGTACTAACTCCACGGGAACTAAGAATACTCATTATATTCGTTTTGAGGATTATTGTGGTGTTGTGTATGTAACATATGTTGGTCCTAATGTTTATTTCATTGACTACCCTATTTGGGTTCCCAAGACCCTTGTGGCTAATGTAAGAGAACCAATTGAAAAATGGGGGCCTAAATCCATGTAATGATTTCTTGTAGGATTATGCTTCCGATGGGTCGAAATGGGTGCTTGATAGTGGATGCACAAGTCATATGACCAGAAGCAAGGAGCTCATGACGGAGTTGAAACCAAATATAAATCAAGCAACCATCACATATGGAGATAAATCGAAATATAAGGTAACGAGTCTTGGCAAGGTGGTAGTTGCTCGAAATATCACTCTTCTAAATGTCATGCTTGTTGGGTCCCTCGATTTCTATTGACTTTTAGTTCGTGATTTAGGGAAGATTTTTTCCTCCGTATTCTTTGAACCTAATATCCTAGTACTCTTGTGGAGCAAGACTCTAGAGGACACTTTCGTTGGGGATGTAGAAAATGAGTTGTATGTGTCGACTTTTCGGGGTCAAACAATACTCAAGCGAGGTGTCTATTCAGAAAGACCTACGTGGTTTCATTATGGCATTGCCTCTTATCCCATGTCAACATGAGAACTTTGCATAGTATTCACAAGGGTGGCCACATCCTTGAACTAAAAGGAAATGTTTCATTTTCCAAAGGTCGTGTTTGCATGGCTTGTGTTGAAGGAAAAATACATATTCTCCCCACCCAAGCAAGACTATCATTTCATCAAAGAGGATATTGGAACTCGTTCATGTGGATCTCTTTGGTGCCGAACCCGAACCATGTCTTGGTTGGAAGAGATATTGTGTGGTGATTATTGATGACTAATCAAGATTTACTTGGGTTTATTTCTTCAAGTTGAAGAGTGAGACCTAACAAGCCTTGATCAATTTCTCCAATGAAGTTCAACGTCAACACAATGTTCCCATATTGGCCATTAGAAGTGACAATAGCTCCCAGTTCAAGAACTACACCCTAAATGAGTTTCCTAGTGAAGAGGGAATTCGCCATCAATATTCTGCTACTTATACCCCTCGCCAAAATGGTGTAGCTGAGAAGAAGAACCGGACTCTTATGGATATGGCAAGGTCCATGTTGGTGGAGTTTTATTATCCTGCCTAGCTATGGGACGAATCTATCTCTACGAAATGTCATTCATCAAACCGGATCTACCTTCGCAAAGGCTTAAACAAGACTCCATATGAAATCCTCACCAGCAACAAACCAAATATATCCTACTTCCGGGTATTCGGCCGTAAGTGTTTCTATTTGGTAAATGGAATTTGTTTCTCTAATTTCCGATCTAAAACCCTTAATGGTACATTTGTCGATTACGGTGTCGAATCCTACACTTATAGAGTCTTTGACAAGTCCTCACGAATTATCATTGAATCTAGTAGTGTTGTGTTCGAAGAAAATGATGGCTCTCAGGTGGTGCAATTTGATGTTTCTGATGTAGATGTTGAAATACCTCAAGATGCCAAAATATGAATGGGTGTAGAATTTTGTGCCCCATTGAGGAACACCTTTTGACGGATCGAGAAGAACTGTGCTCTACTCAAGTGGATCCCTCATCTACTCAAGAAACTCATGCCAATGGAGCAACTGATGCACCAAACGAAGAACAAGTTCAAGACCCTACTACTACTGATGAAGTTTCTATGCAAGAACTAAGTTCTCCTATTATCAATCCTATCCAAGATCAAGACCAAGATCAATCTTCATCGTCACATTATGAAGTTAGTCATAATGATGATCAAGGCCAACATTCCGGTAAGACAGGGACGAAAATGGTTAAGGATATCAAGTGATTCCTCCTCACTCAAATGAGGAGATCGAAGCCCATCGTGAAGCTAGAATTGCTAGATATTTGAAGCGTCTAGATTACACCCATGATAAAGTTATGGGTGACTTAAGAAGAATAATGACCACAAGAGGTCAATTGGCAAGTTTTAGTGAACATGAAGAGCATATCTCCATGGTAGAACCAAAGAAAGTGTTTGAAGTGCTTGAGGATCCGGATTGGTTGGAAGTTATGCATGAAGAACTCAATAATTTCAAGAGAAACAAAGTATGAAAGTTAGTTGAGAAGCCAAAGAGTGCCGCAATGTTATAGGAACATAATAAATATTAAAGAAAAGCAATATGAATTTGGGATGGTTATACAGAACAAGGCAAGATTGGTAGCTCAAGGTTACTCTCAAATTTAAGGCATTGATTTTGACAAAACATATGCTCATGTGGCTCGCCTTGAGTCCATCTGTATCCTTCTTGCATATTGTAATATCCCAGCATTTATGAACTAACAGAGGGTAGAAATAGTAATTTGTGCATCTGCATGCATGTGTTTGCAAAACCTGAATAAATGTTTCGCCAAACTAAAACCCTAGAGTAATCAGAGTTTCTTCATCTTCCTGGCTTAGAGTTTAGGGTCGAAGAGGGAAGTTGGAAGGAATTTCGACATGATCTTTCGCTGTTGTTTGATTTGGGGTTTCAATTTAAAAATTTGAAAAAGAGAACATTTGCATTTGAAATTTGAATTAAAATTAGTTGATAAGGTAATTTTAATAATTAGTTATTAATTAAGTTTGAAACATTTATTAGATTAAGTCTTTATGTAATTCAATATAATTAAGAGATTTTTACAAAAGAAAAAACAATAAGCTTTATTAATTATAAAACAATAATACAAATTTATTACAATATCCAATAAATAGAAATTTAAAATTTCTGTTACAATTGATAATTTACGATAAATATTTCCTAATATATTGCTTGCAAGTCTTCTAGTCTCCGAATTGAAATTCTGATCCTGTAAAAAAAACAAAAAAAAAACATGAAATAAAAGTATATGGAGGGGATTAGTACTCTCAGCCTCGCAGTGTGATGCACTGATTGTTGCATCATTGAGATTAGGCTAGATCAGGTTTAGTATATGTTTATGATCAGCTACAAGCCTCAGACCTGCATCATGGGCAAAGCCCTGGGTAATACAATTGTCAAGTAAAAAATAATTGCATCTCGAGGCTAAGACCAACTAAGTCGACTTAGAAAAGATCTGAGGCATAGCAAGCAAGCACGCAACACACACACACATGTGCATGCCTTTGTGCTGTCACAACTACAAGGATCAGATAAAAGGGCCATCAGTTGTAAGACAGCAGGAGAACAAGTTCATTTCTTCTCCTGCACCACAACTCGAGCTTCCCAACTCAAGAACACAACATGAGATAAATCACCACAAATTAACCAACCATCAGGAATATGTGAAACCACAGATCCAACAAGATCAACACAAGGCCAAGCCAGAGACTGGAGGAGCGGACTTGGAGACAAGAAAATCCAGCAAGCAGACCACAAACACACAAACCAGCACACTATCAACTTGCAGGTTGATATCTGCACACCACCTAGGAAGATATTTCTAGTCTATGCACAGAGTTTTGGGCTGGGGATATTTCACTCAGTCTGGCATAGAGTTGCTATACTAAGATACATCCTAGGAATTTTAGATAGCAGCACAACATATGTTCATATGAATGTTTGGCCTCAGTCTTTGCATCACTTGTAGGGAAAACCAAATCAATAGTACCATGTTCCTATCAGTTTTAGTAGCTAATAGGGGCACAAATTATAGACAAATGGACCAATAAAAGCATCTAGCTCACAAGCATGCAAAAATTGTTCCTGGGCACAAATCCAATGGAAAAGCACCTCAACACAACAAGTATAAATTAAGTTGCATTGAGATTCTGTAAAGTTCTATTATAGGGGAAACATGGTAATTTTTAATCAATAGGAACAAATAGGGGAGGAGTGGCACATCCTATGGATAAATTTCCAGAGTAGCACACACTATGTGTTCTGTTAATAACATTGCAGCAAGCATCTCTAGATGACAGAAGCATCATAAAAACATCACCAATGGCCACTAGAGATAACTTTGCTAGGTATAGCATCATATTATCCTCAACAAGTTCCTTGAATAAGCGATAACTAAATATACCAAACCAGTGGCAAAGCTAGGGTTTAACAGACATGTTATGGCATCAACCAATTCATTTATACCGAGGGGGTCGCGGATGGAGTCTAGCAGGCATGAATATAGGCATTGAAGGCCTGGCTCCAGAGCAGGGAGAGAGGGGACAGAGGAGAGAGTGATAGAAAAGGAGGAGTATAAAACACTCACCGGGTGGCCATCATCGTGTACACGTTCCTGTTGAGGAGGCAAAACCAAGAGCGAGTCGGGCGCCAAGGCTGCTCGCCAGGAAGCCATGCCGACGGCACCAGCAACACAGTAGTGGAGGCAGCAGCACCGCAGAGACACTAGGACGACGCTGCAACACACCACCACGATGAGCCACTGTGGAGCGCCACCGGAGCGGCTCCAGCATGGCGGCGTCCGTGGGGAAAGACGAAACCTTCTATTTGGATAGGGTTGCGTGAGCCGTTCCAGGGAGCATTGTTCAAATAGATGAATAGAGGTTCGTGAGGCGCATCGTTTGCATCTACAATCGCCGGCGGAGGTCGCCGTAGCTGGCCGGATTAATCCGGTAAAGGTGGCGGCGACTTCGGTCGCGAGCGCTGGGGAAGGAAGAGTCGGGGAGAGAAAGGATCGAGTGTGAGCGACCGAGAGTGAGCCTGGCTAGGGAGCTCTCCCGAGTAGGTTAAGTCGAACCCACTGGTGGGGTTGGCCCACCAATCTGCGTAGGGGCTAGGTTGTCATTGGACCATTTTAATTAAAAGAAATAAATATAATTCAAAAAATAGAAATAATCAATATTTAACAATTTAAATAGTACAAAAATAATAAACTTAAATATATTAATTACTTCAAATTATAATTACCCTAAATTTATTATTTATAACTTAACTCCTTATTATTCGAAATAACTTTTGATAATTTTAGTAAAATTAGTAAAAGACGAAAAATAATTTTATTCTTCATTCTTTTAATTCATCAATAATACTTATATCATTTTAGCCCATAATTTGCTTATTTCAAAATAAAAGTATATCAACTAAAAATTCATTTGTTTTATCAAACAATTAAGATAAATCAAATCAAATAGAGTTTAATGTTCTAAAATAATAAAAATTCCACATTTTCTTAATTAATTCAAAGGAAATGCATGCATATCATTATTATGCATAATAGCGTCATTTATTTCTTTAAATGTTGTCCTTACCAGATAATGATGGTATTTTCTAGAACAAGGAAGTAAGGAGTTGCACCAAGTACCAGACTCCATTACCTATCTGTCTCAAGGCAAGTTCATCACTTGCTCATGTCCTCTAAAATATTTCCTAAGAAATATTTTTTAAAACCTATCGTATTACCACCTTATTTTAAAAAGCATGCATGATACTATTTTTATAATAATATGACTAATAGAATAACTACCCGAGTGGTAGTATTCTGTTTGGTGGGATGATGGAACCATGGTAAGATGAATCGGTCATTAGAAGGCTCCATCTACATGGAAAAGTATTACCTAGGAGATAACAACCAATGTCGTCAGAGTTCTTGCGGCGTAAATATCGCATTGACCATAGGTCTGGTATGTGGCGAGTAAGCTTGTTGTGATCGTTTCCCGTTCACATGTCAACAGGCTGCCATAGACGTACGTTGTAGGTCTTGCGGGACTACATGCACATGGGGTGGCATCCCTTAATTCCAACAAATTCGGGGTCTATGATGGTCTCCCCAGGGAGCCTAGATATCTATGTGAGGGGTAGAATCAGGGTAAACCTACGTGGCATGAAATGGGTGGGCATGTGTTGTGCGGAGAAGCATGGTTTGGTTTATATAAACAACCAGGCCCTACACCTGAGTGGGGGTGGACATGAATGATTGCCTGGTTATGCAACATGGTCTTGATCGCCAATGGGTAAAGTACCGCACCTCTGCAGGGTGTAAAATGATGTGACAGGTTACCTCTTGTTCCAGGAAGGAGATACGAACGATGCAGGAGAGTAATTCCATGAATTTCTAGCTCATGTGAAGATTTTACGGGCATAGTTTTCCGAATAAAAGCAATCTCTTGATGAAACATTTTCACTCAAAACCTGCATTAGTCTAGACTCTTTATAATCGAGGATTCTAGATAGTGCATTAAACTATCCACTTACTTAATGATCTTGTTGAGTGACGATGGTTACTCATTCATTCCCGTTTGACCCCCTCCTTATGCTATGAAAACCTAGAGGAGGCATCCGTCAACATCATCGGAGGCCAAGAAGACATCTACTACGAGGACCCAGATCTCTCCGGCGGAGTTGAAGGGGTGGACTACACCATCCAGTACGGAGCCAGTCCAGATGAGGCAGAGTCTGACTAGGTTTAGCCTGGTCTAGTAACCAATACTTGAGCACGGTCGAATCGAGCAATCTTGAACTTCTATATTAGGTTGTGAGTTCCGGTGTATGCACTTATTTACTTTTTAGTTGTTGTTGACTTCAATAATGAAGTGACCTCATCCTGAGATCGTCCTCTTGTCTACACGCTATGTTTTTAATATAAGTTTGTATGACAATCAAGTCCCGCACGCAATGTTTCTGTTATACCACCCCGAGGGATGTAATATTTGCGGAATAGTGTTCTGTAAGTGTTATCAACGACTTGCGTATTACAACATGCAGTGGTATGCTAGGTCACCGCCGCTGGTATAAGAGTAATTGTTTTGACCTTAGGTTGGAAACCTGGTAAAGGGATATAACATGTTAGTTTTAGAACGTAATGGTAAAGAGTTCCCTAGATGTATGATAGGTATTCACTTGAAAATATTCTGGTCATATTTCGAGAGTTATGAAACTTTATTATGATATACTAGTCGTTAACCCGTGCGCCAGCACGGGCTTGTTTATACTTTTTTTATTAATTATAGATTGGTGATATGTTTTGTTTGTGTTTCCCATTGTTAATTATCGACTTTCCCAAAGGAAAATATGAAGTTGTATTATTTTAATTTCAAGCTTTCGATGACATTACACATGTATTTAGGTTTCCAATTGTGCACTTAGAGTTCTGATTCCTAAGCCATCGGTTTTTATTAGTCTTCGACTTTTGTAAACTTGGAATAAATTAACATTTATTCTATCCTACAACATGACTTCTGCATTAAAGTATTTTTTTTTAATATGGACATATATATCACACTTAACTTAATGTTTGGTGGAGTTGCGTTCGTGTGATATCTTGCATCCATGCAAAGTTCCAATTTGAAACGAAATGAAGAGATGCATAGTCTTATTGTCAAAACAAATATAATACCAACATACTGTATCGTGTCAGTAGCTGTGTGCATCCACTGGATGCAGAGGCTGGATTTTCCGTTTCAAAAAAAAAAATACTGTATCGTGTCATGATATTATGTTATAAATGTGAATTTACGTGTAGAATCAGCAAAAATATAGTTGATTTGATCATATAAACATTAGTAATTAACTGATGCTAAATAGTCTCTCGTAATTATAAGGAACAACATAAATATGATTGTTCAAACATGATAGCCAACACGAAAATTTCAATCTTTGTTCTTATATAAGGAAATTTTGTATCAATTTGTATTATTGTAACATGTGATATAGGAAATTTTGTATCAATTTGTATTATCGTATCAGTTTCTTAACACGATGTTCACAACATCAAATGAGTTTATTCGTTCCAAGAGGAGAAGCAGTATGTACTCTACTAAATTGAACCAGGCAACCATTTGTAAGGAATAGCTTAATTTTTTAGGTATGCTGGTAAAATAGCCGAGCATGAAGCATCTACCAAAGGAAGATTAGCACTGTGGGCACAACTTTTTTCAAAAGGGTAAAAAAATATAGAGACACGAACAATTAGTTTTATGTAAACCACATGAGAAGGCGATTTAAATAGAATACATTAAGCATGGCCAATTATGTAGGAAATAATCTGCCAAGGTAAACGCATTAGCGTGTAGTACCGCTAGTGCCATGGTTAGGTATCTACTCAATATTCATGAAAAAAAATTGTCAATGAAATTGTTTGCTTCACTCCGAACAATTGCATTTTAGCTCACAATGTATATATATAGCACCATATGTTGGAGAACTCAAATTAGGTAACATACTAACATGAAGTAAGTTGGACTTAATTGCAACAATATTAATCAAATTGTAGGATAAATATATATATATATATATATATGTAAATATTCTGATTTTAAATCTTAAGGAAATATGGATGTATCTACAATTAGCATACTTGATAAAAAAAATTACTGTACTGGTTTGATACAAATATTGCTGGTATTTACCCACCGGACATTCTTCAAGTTAGTCCTATCAAATCAGAGGGCTAATATCAATGGACCGATATTTACCTTAAACCAGCAAGAAAAAACACAAGTAAAAATAGGGTACATATTTATTTCATGATTGTTCTGCAAGTGAACAGAAAAATGAAATATCTGCAATTAATGTAATGGCTAGACAAAGTCCATGCATTACTACTTCAACCTTCAAATAATGAAACACGCACAAACCTGGACCTTGTTAGTTTAGTTTAATTATCACTTTCAGATTCGATGTATGATATTGAAGAACCATGCCTGGATATATATAGAAAACAAATTACTGCCCGATGTGCATTACAAGTACAAGCCTAGCACATGTTGCCGATGGTTTGCGTACGGATGGCATATTCATTCAGCATTCGGATCCACAACAAATAACACATACGAAGGAAACACACAAGAGACTGAAGTCAGTTGTACAACCAATTATTTTCGAATTACTCTCTTGTCCAACATGGCAATGAAAACACACATAAGATTGACGTCGGCTGTACATTCAATTCTTTTCAAATAACTCTCCTGTCCAACATGGCGTGTATGGAAAAGAATGTTCTACGCCCCGCATAAGCAGATGACCCAGGTCTTGTACTTTGCGGCTACTAAGATCATAAGCAACCGCTCTTACTTCCGATACCCACAAGAAGACGATCTCTTTAAATGGATGAAA